>APFE030471978.1:2927-17303 GCA_000404065.3 Pinus taeda | reverse complement strand
ACCTTTGTGTCCAATGTGTATGCTACTCATGGTGTGTGTTTATGTGTTGATTTTATATCGTTGCCACATGATATAATGTTGATGGTTATATGGATTTTTTCCAAGTTTGAAAGGAAAGATAAATTGGCATAAAAATTTAAATTAAATTTAATACTGATTCACCCCACTTTCTTAGTATTAAACATTGTTTGCAACACTAGAATCATACATTCTTATAGTGGTACATATTGTTGGTTACATGGGAAGTTTGCATCACATTGTGGGTTCGATTTAATCAAAGTTACTGATCAAATGAGAACTGTTACCTCAACACGAGAACTCTAGCAAAAAACCCCAAAAAAACATGAAAAAACAAGATGAAAACGAAAAGTGTTGATGTTGGAATAACATTTATTTTTCAGTGTAAATTTTCAGCATTTTTTAAAAATGGGAGTAAAAACCAATTTTTTGTGTGCAAAAGATACATTGAAATTGAAAAGTGTTGATGTTGGAATAGCATCTTTTTCTTTTAGGGTAAATTTTCAACATTTTTTAATAATGACATTAAAGATAAAATATCATGACTCTAAAAAAATTTAAGTTTCCAACGTTTTCAATCATGACATTAAAGATAAAATATCACATCTTTGAAAATACTTAAAATTCCAACAGTTTTTAGTCATGTGCTAAAGAAAAAATACTTATAATTGTTTTCAACCATAGCATTAAAGATAAAATATCATGACTGAAAAGAACATTAAAATCTTGACAATTTTTCAACTATGGAATTAAAACCAAAGATTATGAGTACAAGAAAACCTTAAGTTTCAAAATATTTCAAGCATGACATTATGGAAAAAAAAAAAAATGAACACGTGAATGAAAGAGTTATTATACTAATAGTAATTTATTTTTTTAATTTTAAATGTATAGCAATTTTAAAATCTTAGGCTAAGACAACTTGATATAATGCCAAAAAAATTAAAAAAAAAATCAACCATCAAATTGACACGCAGTGTTGGTGAACTTGACCCATTGTAATGAAAACTTAAATGCCAACCATGAAATTGACACATTGTGGGGCATACTCTATTCATTATAACGAAAAATTTAAAATCAACTATCAAATTGCACATAATGGGATCAGGTTGGTAGTCGACCATCAAAATGGACCCTACAGAGAAAATAAAAGGTCGATCATTGAAAAAACAATTAAAAAAACATAAAAAAAATAATTAAAAAATAATAGCAAGCAATAAAAATAAATAAAATTAAAAACATGATTATATATATATAAACGAACAAAAAATCTATTTTAATGTAAAAAAAACAAAAATAAATTGCTAAAAAAAAAAATTTAACAAAAAAATAAAAACAAAAAAAAATGTTAAAAAATATGAAAATTAAATTAAAAAAGGGGACAATATTAAAAAAAAAGACATAATTCAAGAAAAAAAAATATCAAAACAATTTTTTTAAAGTTAAAAAATATAATAATAATAATTAAGAACTCCATAATTAAAAATAATATATATATATATAATATATATATATATAATATATATATATATATATATCTTAAAAATTAAAATTAAAAATAAAAAACAATTAAAAAATTAAAATCAAAATAGAATAATTAAAAAAAAAAGAAAAAAAAATTAAAACTAAAATTTAAAAAAAAATAAACCATTTAAATTTAAAAACAAATTTAACTTTAAATTATAAAATAAAAAAAAATCCCCTGGGTGGCCTAGGTCGATTCCCATAATAGAGTTAGCCACGCAAACCCACTTGGAGGCGACCTTGGGCAGCCAAGTGGATTCTGATAATCGACCTAGGCTTGCATCGGCCATGGCCACCTAGGACCTAGGACGTGAAACCTCAGGTGTCTCAACCCTATACCTATGGTAGTCTTTCAACCAATGTATAATCGGTGTGACACCACTACACTTTTTCTTTTCACTAATACTAGAGTGTATGGACTATGCCTAACTTCAACACTTAGAAAAATTTCCAATTCAAGTTCTCTTATCAATGCAATAGAATAAAATTTAACTTCAATTATATTTCATCATCATTATGCAGCAAAAATCACAATCATACAAGGATATACACTTATACTTGGGAGGGGCGACTCCCGTAAAGTCTACATGATATCAATATAAATACAAATTCGATATTTTACAAGTGTACAATAATTTATAGTTTTGTTGTTAAGTCATACAACCATCACCGACCTGCACACTTAGACAATCCACCAAGTACACAGGTTTATAGCACCCAATTTGTGCAACTTGTGTTGCCCTTATCAACACCGGAAACCCAAAAGTAATCCTTGGTGTAATTCGTGTTACCCATATTTTCCCTCACTCGGAACCTGCACACTTCACAGGTCCATCATTCAGCATTCGTGTCACAGTGCCCTTGTTGTCGGTCCGTCGTGTCATCCATTCAACCTTTGGTCAATGTTGTCGTGCTTCCCACCCAACTGTTCGTGACCTAAACCCGTCGCAATCCAACCTTTGCTTGAACCTCTACAACACATTGTGCCCACTCACCCAAGTGCACTTGCAGTAACACGTCCACCGTGTCCGCCCAACCTATTTGCCTATTTTGCACGAATCAATCTTGCATGCCTGTCGGCGCAGGCGCATGACCAACCTGCAACATGATCCACCCTACCAAACCCACCGTGCCAACAGTCCACTGAAACCTATAATCAGACCCACCTACAACCTTCACCCTATGATTTGCTGCCCTGTTGGTCTCCTTTGCCTTTCTCCCTTGGCTTCCCCTTCAATGTTCTATTTCTACTATTTATGGTTGGCTAAGTTCGATGCCTTTACTCCACACATCATCTACACTATATATATGCGTCCTCCAATCACCAACCATCAAGGGACATGACCCTTTGGATTCTCCAAAGGTCGGCCCACCACCAAATATCACATTGGCCCATCTATGAACATAAGTCAGACAAACACTTAGTTATATTTCTCTCGATTGTGTTGGTTAAATCATGCGCACGCTCACCCAGCTGCCCAACTTGGGTCACCCGCCACGCCCCTCACATGACATGCTTACATCCGCTCGTCATGTTCCATTCACCAGTCACACAACTCACTTGATGCCCACAACCTCCCTTGCCTGCTATGGGCGTGTGCCCACTTGGTCACCCTATCACCGCACTTCCTCATTGCACACCACTTCGCATGACTCAGTCACATAAACCCTAAAGTCATGTCAAGTTGTCACACATAACCCAATGCGCTCCACCTGAGTTAGTTAAGATGGGCGCTTGTCACACATGGGCACACCCATTTCAACTCGCTTGCACATCTATCTCTTGAGGACCTGACATCAGGCCTGATTGAGCACGGCCATGGCTGTGAGGCCTCGGGGAAGGCCGAGGTGACACTGTGCAACACTCGCCCCAGCCAGCCCCGAGGCTTGGTAGCCTTACATGGCCACATCTAAGCACCACCATGGTCGTGGGGCCTTGGGCCTAGTGAGGGCGGGCATTATGTATTGCTGCCCTGGCCAGGCCCGAGGCCCCGCGGCCATGGCCGAGCACATCCATGGCCACAAGGCTTCGGGCCTGGCTGGGGTGGCGCTACACAACGACCACCCTAGCCAAGCCCACTCGGGTGTGGTTGGGGTAGGCATTGTGCAGCTCCACCCCAACTAGGCCCAAGGCGATGCAACCCTGGCCGACCATGATCAAGCGCACCCTAGGTCGATTACGAGAATTGACCTAAGCCACCCCGTGGGCAATTTTTTTATTTTTTATTTTAATTTTAATTTATTTGTTGTAAAATTAATTTTTTTAGACTTTTATATATTATATATATATATATAATTTTTGAATTTAATTCTTTTCTTTTCTTTTCTTTCCTTTTCTTTTTTTTTTCATTTTTAAATTTTATTTATGTTTTTAATTATGGGGTTTTTTTATTCCTTCATTTTTTTTTTTAATGTTGTTTATATATTTTTTTTTCATGAATTTATTATTTCTTATTAAATTGCCCCATTATTTTCATACTTGTTAGTGTTTGTTTTTTTTTTCTATTTTTGTTTAAATTTAGTTTTTATAAGTTTTTTTTTCCTTACATTTTAAGGTTTTTTTTTTGTCTTTTTTATGTATCTTTTATTATTTGATTTTTGGTATATTTTTATTATATTTATTATTTGTTTTTTGTTTTGTTTTTATTTTATTTTATTTTTTTACAAGTTAATTTTGTTTTAATTTTATTTTTTATGTTATTTATTTATTTTTTTTTCCTTATATATAATTTTTTTATAAATGATTCTTTTGTTCATGCTTTTTATTATTTTTATCGTTTATTACCGACATGGAAATCAACAACATTGAAAAAATTATCCACACTTAATATATTAGAAAATTTAAAATGAAAAAAATAATCCCTTAAACAAGAAGGGTTGATGTTGCATCAACACTTTTCAAAATCAGCATGAAACTCACTAACATTTAAAAAAAATGTTCATACTCAATACATAAAAAAAATTAAAGTGTCAAACATAAGCCCTCTAAACAAAATTTGTTGATGTTGCATCAACACTTTTCAAAATAAGCATGAAAATCATTAACATTTAAAAACAAAATGTTACATAAGAAAATTTAAAGTGTTAAAAGTATGCTAAAAAAATGTTGTATTCTCAATAACCACTTTTTAAAATCGGGTGATTTTTTTGCTACATCAAAAAAATGGGTAATCGGTATTTTTCTCATTTTATAGGTAACTATGTTTTTTTTCTTGGAGTTATGCCAAACATTTTATGGGAATTTTCTGGGTATAGGAGATGAGTGTGTCGCTACAATTCCAGATCAATATGGGCATTATTGAGGTCATAATTTCAGTTTCCTTTCATCTGCAATTAGTAGAATTCCTAAGCAGTGCACAAATTTTGCGGGAGCCATTTCCAATAGTTGTGTCAATGAGATCCCACCTAGCCATTATCTAGCTTGCATAACAATCCTACGTTCTATCATTCCTTGGCATTTATGTACTCATATTTTTGTATTAATAAAATGGTTGAGTTGTTTGGCTCAATTTCTTTTGTATTTTGATGTGCATGGTTAGAATTTGTTTATTCTTGTTTCTTCCTTGTACATGTCTCTATTATTTATTGTAAATTTCAAATTTATAAATTACAGCAAAGGCATTGATTTTGGTCTTTCTAACCTACATCTTATATTGGAATAGCATGGTCATCTCCCTCTCTTCCTAATGATGTAGGCTACTTAAATTCAACTCCTTCTAGACTAAGGTGTATACAATATTCATGTCCATTTTAGAGTTTCTTTCCACTTCATTACTCAAATATGTGGCAAGAAGATTCTTTGACTTTGTTTCCTCATTTTAGTTCTTTGGATTTAGCTCAAGACACAATTCCCCAACTTTATTCTATGTGGCCATCACCATTGCAATGTTCTTTAGGATCATTCCATTAATGTGTAATGATTTATCTATTATTTTCCTTTCTCACTTTCCACTTATTCTTCCCTTGGAAGATTCCTCATATGTATGTTTTAAACCACTTAACTATCCCTTCTTTTGGCTTATGGTTTCCAGGTACTATTCTTGTACACAATCCTCATCCACCATTCTTATCTTAAAAAACATGACATGGTTTTGTAGACTCTATAGATAGTTTAGGAGTACATTTGGGATATTTGGAGAGTTTCCTATAATAATGCCCATCTTCTTGAACTCGTCGGTGTACTCCTCTATACTCCACCCATACCTCTGGTTAGAGTACTGTGATTAGATCCATTAATTTTCTACACACTCAATAGGTTATAATTCAAATGTTATGATGGTTTAAGGTCCTCCCACTTAGCTACTAGGGGATCACCCTTTATCCAAGGGTATCCGTATGGATTTCCCACTAGGTTTGTTGATTGTCCTCTAAAATAAATCGTGTAAATGATATTTGTTATTCCTCATATATTGGGTGAACACTAAAATAAAGTTCTAATTGTGACACCAAGTTATTTAATTTTGAAGCATTGATCTCATCTTGATACAACTTAATGTTTACATTCCCTTCCATCTTGAGCAAGTCTTGTGAATGGTTTATGGCACTTAAAATTGCCTTCTCCTTTTTGGGTTCTTTCCTTGGCTTCCTCTTTGGATCTTCCAGACCCTTAAATTTTCTCTCTAATATAACTTATGAGTTGGAACTTCCAACTTATTTGATTCTAAACATGTTTGTTGGAGCTTCCATAAGGAGGTTAATAATGTACTTGTTATCCAAGACCTATGTTTCTAGCCCTAAGAATATCTTCTCTACTAGATCTCAAGGGTCGTTATAGCCATGATTATGGTTATGCTATTATCCACTTACGATTATTCCTAGACCCCATACAAATTCCCACGAGATTCCCTAAAGGAACCTTCTCTTATACTAATACGATTCATAAATTGCTATAGATATTCCACTATATAGTTTTTCACAACAAATTTGATAAAAATATATTAGAATATATACTATGACGGTTTATTTCCTTGGATTTCAAATTTATTAATTACTATTTATTTCTGAGGCATGTAATAGATAAAATGTTAAAAAATATATAGAATACATCAACACACCAACCACAATGAGCAAAAGATATGCTCTAGGAAACCTTTTACAAGAAAAAATAGTTCAAAGGCGAAGATACTTTTCTCGATCTTTCTCCCGAGTGGAAATAATGGAAGTACTAAAGAGAATGCACCCTCTCTAGATTTTCCTTAGACATATGGCTTTATAGGCTACCACATAATATTAAACCTCTTTGCTATGTCTCTCAATCCCACTCCAAGTTGTTCTTCTCTAATGTGAAATAAGATCAATCACTATAAATGGAATCCCTTTTCCTCTTAGTGGATTGACTATAACATAGCCTAATATCCAAATAAGGGTCAGGTTTGACTCCTCCAACTCTCAAGTAGAGTTACAAATTTGAACCTTTTAGTGTCTTCTTCACAGTCCCACAAAGTTATCCCAATTTACATGAATAATATGGGTTGACAATGGATCCTCTCAAATCATGGTTTTCATTCATGATAGGTCGACTTGTGGAAGGAATAAATTTTGCATTCAAATTTTGATTTACATGATTATTGCACTATTGTAAAAGTATCCTAGTGCAAAATAGCATGACAATTTCCTATTCCTATGTGGGAAACTTTTACCACCAAAAAACATCATCTAAGGCCTCAAAATTTCCTTGGAAGGTATAAGACCGTAATTTTTTAAATTTGGTCCCATTGATAAAACTATTATAATCTAATTCCTAGAATTTTTTTTCTCTTTGAGAGCATTGAGATAGGAAAAAAACAATTGAATGATTCAATTTAAACTAGTGATTATGGTTGGCTCATGCGGGTTAAAGAGTGTAATGTGTTTGATATTATAGTTCTTAAGGACCAAAGTTTTCTAATTAATTTTTAGGTTAGGCATCTTATTGTGTGTGATCTAGTTATAATGGTTAGTGGTTATGGTGGTATAAGGGAGTTTGTCTATTCATGTTCATTGTGTGTTGGGGGTGATTACATTAGAGGTTATAGTGTTTGTAAATTATTGTTCATTCAAGGTAAAAATTCTTGAATGGGGTCATTATATCAAGTATCAGAGAGGTTAGTAGGATCAATATAATAATAATAATAATGAAAAATATTGACCATGATATGAAGGGATAGATATTTATGGGAACATCTGAAGATTTGTGGAGGGGATAACAAAATCCCTACTTCACTAATGAATTGTGACTCTATTATCACTTTTTTATTGTTATTGTTTCACTTACAATTTTATTTTAATAATCTTATTTCTATTAAAATAATACTAGAATACATAATATGAAAATCCTATGTCTATATACTAATTGGATACAAAAAAAAATTGTATTGACCAAGACTTCATTATGAAATACATTATGTCACAGTACTAATAAATTTCTAGGTGAAGTTGAAATACCATAAGTTAAATGAAACCATGAAAGGGAAGTGGACATATCAATAATGTCTGGGATGGATGGAAAGGCTTGAGGTGTAGGATTTGATTTATAGCAACGTTGCTCCTCAATGCAAGGTAATTCTTCATTCTCTGCCACTCCCAACTGGGTTTTTATTAGAAACTATTATTTTATGGAACATTATTCAATATTAAATCTTACCTATTATTTACTTTGTTACTATTATTATTTTGAAAATTTATTATGTATTTACATGACACCTAATAATGAATCAAACCACAAGAAAAATGGCATCTCCATGTTTCACATGTCGAGACTCCATACCACCCTATACATGTGCTTTATTATTGTGGTTTTATTCTTATTTCATAGTTGGTTAAATAATACATATAGTAAAATTTGAATTTCCATGAGGCTCTCTACCTCTCTATACGAGGAGTCGTGTAGTGTAAAAAGTTTGTAAAGTTTAACATTTAACATAAACATTTAATAAAAAAAAATTAATATTGTTGGCTCGAGTGGAAAACAAAAACATATAATATATATAATGTTATACAAAACATATAGAATTGTTATTTGTTTATCAATATAGAAAAGGCATAAACATTTAACATTTAACATTTATATGTCGGCTTGGTTAAAAAATAATAAAAAGTTAACATTATTATAAAGTTCAATATTATGGAGATGTTGTAGTATCCATAAATGAGTGTAAACATTTAAATCTTGATTCAATTAATAATAAAAGGTTACAAAAATAACAAAATTCATTTTTTTATATTGTAATTTTATTTTGTAGGGCACCTTAGTTACTCCAACTCAAGTTAGAAATTATGTGCTAAGAAAAATTACATAAATAATTGTAACTTACATTGGTCAATGCTAAATTAATGCTAATTGATAGAAAATGCATCATATACTCTTGATTTGGAGGAACTAATCAATTGATATAATTGGATACATATTTACAGTTTAACTCCTACATAAGTGCAAAGGAAAGCATAAACAATGGTTGGAAGTAACTCCTAGTAAGTATATTTATTTACATCTTATCCCTATCAATTTTTTATGCAAATACTTTGTTTAAATTATGGTGGGAAGTAATTGATGATAAATATGTTGTTTACTTTAGTATTAGATATTTTCATTGATTTTAATTCGGGATGGCTTTCCTGCAAAGATCACTACACAAATATCCAAAAATCATGCATGAATATTGCAAACATATTCATAAATTATTGCATAAAATATCGAAGGCAATTATCACATGACAATATATTGTGCAAAGGATGCAATAAGACCTTAAGTTATGGTCTAATCAAATGTTTGAAAATTATTATTTTTAAATAATATTGAAAAAAATAAATTAAGTTAAACATTATTATTTACATTGGTCAATACTGAACTAATAGTGACAATAAAAAAAATGATCTTTAGAGTCTTTCCTTAGCAAGGACTAATAATGATTCCATAAGATTATCTAAATTTAATTAATAAGCATATAAAAACTAAATACTTACAATATAACAATATTTTTAACCATAGATATTGACTCCTACTTTACTATAGATATTATTAACTTGTAAATATGATTTTTTACAATACCATATGTCAATACCATGGCTTAATTTATATCATTGATTACATAGAGTGAATATTCCTGATCATTTGGATGGAGAGAGAGAAGGAGAGAGGAATGGAGATAGTCATAGAGATAGAGGGTGGAGAGAAAAAGAGAGAAAGAAAGAGCGATGGAGATGAGAAAGAGAGAGGATGGAGGGAGAGGAGGAGAGAGAAAGTGATAGGAAACATAATTACAGCAAGAGATAAAAGGGGGAAAGAGCAAAGACATAGAGAGATAAAGGTAGAGAGACAAAGAGCGACAAGGAAGAGATCGAGAGGGGGTGAGGGATAGAGGAGATGAGAAAAGAATGATGAAAGTAGAAGAGAGAGGGAGACATAGAGATGGAGGGGGAGAGAGAGAAGGAAAGAGGGATGGAGATAGTGACAAATTTTGATAGTTTAGAGAAAGAGAGAGAGAATGATAAGGGAGAGAGAGAGGGAGGTGGTAGAGAAAGGGAGGAATATAGAGATAAGGAGACAGGGTGGGAGAGAGATATGCATTTGGAGGCAGATAGAGAGGGAAGAACAACAATAGAGAGATAGAAGTGGAGAGAGAAAGGGAGTGAGAAGGAAGATATATAGAGAGAGTGAGTGAGAGAGGAAAGATAGAAGGAGAGGAGGGAAGAGAGAGGGAGGGAGACACAAAGATAGAGAGGGGAGAGACAGAAGGAGATAGGGAGGGATATAGTGATAGAGTTGGAGGGTTGAGAGAGAGAGAGAGAGAGAGAGTCATGGGGGGAGAGATAGAGGGATGTGGGAGAGAAAGGGAGAGAGAGGAAGGTAAATAGAGAGAACTTGAGAGTGAGGAGCAGAGAGCGAGGGAGAGAGATGGAGGTAAGAAAAATTACATAAAGAGAGAAAGATGGCGACAATGGAGATATGGAGAGAGAGGGGGAGAAGGGAACAGATCAAGATAGAGAAGGGTAAAATAGAGAACAAGAGGAAGAGGGAGGGAGAGGGAGAGAGATAGGTATTGAGAGATATTGTGGTTGTTTTGGGGGTGAGATAGAGAAACAAAGGAGAGATGGAGGTTGATAAAAATATAGATGGAGAGGAGAGTGAGGGAAGATAAGAGAGTCTGAGATAGGGAGGGAGGGAGAGATAAATATACATGGTGAGAGAGAGGGAGGGAGGGAGAGATAAATATACATGACGAGAGAGAGAGCATGTGTTTTTTAGGGGTATGAGATAATGAGAAAAAAGTTGGAGGATTGGAAGGAGATATAACCATTTGAGGTCTATCTTAACCCTGAATCTATCAAGCAATGAGGGGGATCAAATATCTAAAGGTTCAAACCTTTCCTCAAGTTTTACACTAAAAACAGAGTTTTGCACCTCAAGAAATTTTTTCCCTCTCGACATTTGATAGATTTGTGATGAAGATCAATCTAGGTTGGTATTAATAAAATTTGTTTTTAAATAAATTATCATTAGTTTTGATATATTTTTGTTAACATATCAAGATATATTGTAATGATTTATCGAGTGAAATATTCAACACAATTTACAAATTAAGTTAACATAGGAAGAATTTTAAATAAATATAATGGATTATGATAATTTTTTAAAAGAACACAATTAATAAAAATAGTTGTAACATACCTAGTTGTTGTAAATATTTAATTAGTTACTTTATTGTTATGAACATAATAATTTACTAAGTAGAAGAAGATATGGATTATGGAATAATTTGAAATGGTAATTAGTTATTAATTTTATTTATTTAAAAAAAAAGACACATGGTCTCTATGAGAAGTCCTAGAATTTACAAATGAGACCTTAGTAATTCTCTCTTACCAGATAGTTGGTAGTTAGAAGCAGTTATGTATTTTTGGTTCTTCTATCTTGTTTCCGAAAGGAAGGAAAGGTAGAGGAAGGAGAAAATAGGAAAGGAGGATGTTTCCTGAAAGCGAATTCCTTGAGATGGATTAGAACCAATGGGAAAGACTTTAATAGACATATTTTCCTTGTGGAAGGAAAGAAATAATTCAAGATTGTACTTGGAGGTCCTCATGCGAGTGAATTATAACTGTTATATACGGGGCTACTCTAGAATCTGAGGAGTCTAGGGGGATAATATTGGACATAATAGCCAATTTCTCATTCAAAGGGTGGCATGGCCTCAACTATAAATTTTTGGTCATCGAGTAGCATATAAGTGTTTACACAGTTAAGGGCTTGGATTTCCTATTCTGTTGTTTCTTTTGTTTAAAACAAATATATATATTTTACGACATAGGGACTGAAAGTTGTTGTTTGTATAATGTATATGAATTATAAATTGGAAATTGAAAACCATTGTTGCTAGATTGTTTTGAAGACTGGAACTACCATAAAATGAGTTTCAAACCACTGTACTATTCATTCACTTGTACAAATAGAAATGGGTTGGTAAATAGAAAGATGTCAAAAAATTTGTAACCAAAAATAGTAGTGGTTGACAAAAAACAGTTGAAGTTAAGTAATTATATAATAATTTACAATAAAATAATGCTTACCTTCCGAGTATGCCAATTGGGAGGATGATAAGAATTTTCTAAGAGAAGTTAAATACAAATATGTAAGTACAAATACACAGTCCCATAAGGGTTACAAGGGATTGTTTCCAATATATTAGAGAGACTAAGTTGAAGAGGATTATACTTTTAATTGTGTAAAGATATTTAATCTGAACTAAGGGTGGCGACATCATCCAAATTTACCCTTCATGGCCAACCTTATTGGAACATCCCGAAGAAATGGTTATGAGGGATGTCTGCTAGGGTTTAGAGTCACGGTTTCGCTTATATTGAAACAACAAGAAGAGTCTTCATCGAGCACAGGCATCAAAAAGAAAAATAACCAAGTTAAAGTTAATAAACTAGTAATCTGATATCCATTGGTTTTAGACGGTGCATATATAAAATCATAATAGGATCTCAACTACATGAAAATTAACAAGATATGAATTAAATAAATATACAGTCGAAACAAAGAAAAGATATAATTTATGCAGCTTAAACGTTCATGACAATGAAGTTCTAACTCCTCTATTCAAGAAAACAAAATAACAACTATGATATTAATCACTATTTAATCTTTAGCAAGGTCATGCCCTCAAACAACTTTCCAGCTTAATGAACTAGTGGAAATCAAAGGGGTTGAAACCCTGCAATACAATTATAAAACCCTTAACAGTTCATAAAATCATATTAACGGAACATCGAAATCCTAGATCGTATCTTACGACGAATTTCACTATGACAATCAGAATACTCTGAGAGGCTAAGGGAGGCGTGAAAGAAAAGACAATTCAAACCTAGCATATGGTAGAACAAAAGACCAGTAGTAAGTGTTGTGCCTTCGTAACCCCAGTACATCCAACGAAGAAGGGTTTGGGCGTAGCCTAGCCTGTTGTCAAAACACGATGTCATTAGTCAAAATTACATTGTGGGTCGCTTAATAATGGATGTGCGCTACAACATTCCAGAGTAATTACGTATGAGGAACCTTTTGTGTCACAGTATGCCTGAAATTCTATAAATAAATTGTTGGAATTTTCTGCTTAATTCCTTAACAAACAGACAACACAAAAATGCTCTGTTTTTACTCTGTTTCTGCACAGAAAACTGTAAATTTCGTTTTCTGGACTTGGTGTTGCAGCAACAGGATTCAATGTTGTAGCAACAGGATTCGGTGTTGCAGCAACGCTGATCGTGGTGTTGTAGCAACAGGAAATTTCTGATATTTTAAAATAAAAACTGAAAAACAGAGTAATACTTGGCAATACAGAAATTGATGAAACAGTAACTGAAACTTAACTTGTATTCAATAAAATAGCTGATAAACAACTAATACAGTAAAATAGCTTTCTTTATCTCAGAAAGTTGCAGGTGTTTAAACACTGCTGTGCGGTTACAAATAAACACAAAATAACCTGTTCCAGTATTGCAGTCTCAACACTGCTGCTCCTGCTACTTAATCTCAGCACTGCTGTGCATAAGGCTTTATTCCCGAGAGCTTGAGCTGTTGTCCATTCTTTCTCAGAAACCACAGAAATTATATTTCAGTGCTGCTGCGCTATATTGCAGGGAGATTAAAAACTGTTGCCGCTCACTCAGAAATTACAGAAAAAAACAGAACTAATGTTTGATGTATATATAAGAAAATAAATATCTGAGTTAAACTATAAACTAAGAAAAATATCTGCTGATATTTATCTGCGTATTTATTGCAGAAGAGGTGGTGATGTCTTTCAAGACGGCAGTCTGCAGGGGAATTAAACTCAGACTTTAATTCGTATTTAAAGTGCAAAAATATCAGAAGACTTTTGCTGCTTCCGAATAATCTGCAATAACTGTTGAAGGTCAGATCTTTGTTCAGCATTTATGTGATACAGCTGGAATTAAATTCCAACACTCCCCCTTAATTTCAACTGCTGCATACCCAGGCATTTCCTGAAATGATCAAAACCTTTCTTTGGCAATGGTTTTGTCAAGATGTCAGCAAGCTGATCCTCTGTTCTGTAGTGCTGCAAAACAATCTCACCATTGTTAACCAATTCACATATGAAGTGAAATTTGGTATCTATATGCTTTTTTCTTTTATGAAAAACAGAGTTTTTAGACAAAGCTATGAGCTATTGTCACAGTAAATGGTTGTGCCATTTTCTTGTTCATGACACAAATCTCTTAGAACTCTTCTCAGCCACACTGCTTGGCATGCTGCTGCTATTGCTGCCACATACTCTGCCTCTGTTGTTGACAAAGCCACAACTGGTTGCTTCTTGGAAGCCCATGAGATGGCTCCCG
>APFE030471973.1:0-37834 GCA_000404065.3 Pinus taeda | reverse complement strand
GGCACCCTGCACCCGGATATCAGGCCTTGTATGAGATGCCTGCAGATCAAATAGATCAGTTCTTTGATAATCTAGTTGCTCATCACGGTTGTCGGCCTCCTCACGAGATCCCTTCTCTGGCCTATTCTCTCACTGCCTTACATGTCAACTATAATGTTTTCATGAGGCCATGAAACAAGGTAAGCAGGGGGGTGTGTGGAGCACTTGGAAGGTATGCTTTTGACAAGCAATCTAGTGGTTTTTCAATAATAATTCTAACTTTTTCTGCATTATGAGTTCAAAGAAGATAAAAGATTTTGATAAAATGTGAGAAAATAGACAAAGGAAGCTCAAGTGCTAATAATTGACGTTTTTCTATGCAGAAATACGTGGAAACAAGGGATTGTCGATCAAAAGTGAGAAGCAAAGGGAAAATAACTGTTGTCCCTCCAGCAGGGAACCGGATGCGAACAAGATCAAGAAAAATTAGAGCCGAATAAGCCCAGGGAAAGAATGCAGGATACCGAGTTGGAGAATGCAAGAAAGAAAGGAGATGAATGGAATGATTAGTGAATCCCTCAGGATATTTGATCTTGAGGGATCGCTACTTTAAGTTATCTTTGAATATCTAGATACCTCCGTCATTTCTGTTATATAAAGGCACCATGCCATTGAGCAAAAAGGACGACTGTTTTTATAATCCTAAGTTTCAAGAACAAACTATGATCATTAAGTCTTGCTGAGACCTGATTTTGTCATACTTTTGTTGATGCAATTAATATAAAGACTTGGTGTTCATTTCGTCTCTGCATCTGGAGTAACCTCAGGCAGTGTACCATTGGCTGCTAAGGGCCCGGCTCCGAAGGACACTTGCTTTTTGTACCATTATACGGTGATTTGTGTGTGGTTTTTTTATCTCTGTTATTTAAGTAATCTGATACATCTTTCATGTGATATGATATGCTCTATTATAATTGTTGTCTGAATGATTTCTTTATATCATGTCTCTGCACTGTACAATTGGATCTATTCGAATTGCATCTTTCGGCTATCTCTGTAACAGAATGTTGGTATGAATGTTATTGTCATTGGATCCATGTGAAATAGTATTTGTGAGACTTGAAAGCAATATTACTTTGTTCAGAAACGTAGTCATATCATTCATTATTCTCAGATTGCTATAGTATTATAGAACATGTACATACGGATGAGGCTTGTTGTTCCATAATTCATCGAGGATTGCTGTTCCATTGCATTACTACTGTTCCATTGCATTACTGTTGTTCCATTGCATTACTGTTGTTCCATTTTATTACTGCTGTTCCATTTGATTACTGTTGTTCCATTTTACTGCTGTTCCATTTCCAGTTTGTTGTTCCATTTTACTTTCTGTCGTTTCATTTACTTGCCTTTGTTGTTTTAGTGTGAGAGAAGGTCTAAGGCTGTAGTGAGCCCCAGCAGGACGCTGCTTAGCTCCCAGACCTATAAGTCCATGCTCTAATTTCCTTTCTTCATCAGTTTCTAAAGGGATGGGTTATTGCTTCCGTACCCTTGACTGATCAACTGTCTTGTGTGATTCTATCTTTTGGGTTAGTTTGGTTATATCTTGGCATCTGTTTCCTTTCAAATCATTAGAACACTATACTACTGAGCATTACTCGGACAAATAGCCTCGGATTGAGCTACTCCTTGCAATAACAAAACGTTCCCGGATTGACTTATTAATGTGGGATAATTAGAGGTGTGAGAGACCCTAGTTATAGCTCTACACACCCAACTATTAGTTATATAAACAAATCAACTATTACCTTGTCATGCTAATATGAAGCATGTTGCCTTGAAACTATTCGGACATGTCAATCACACATTCCAAAGATCAAACATTGTTTCTATTAATTTGAAACCAGTCTTTACCAAGACTAACAACCATGTAATAAGCAACTCACAGTCACAAATCATAATACTACAACTAGCACCCACTTACACTCAGGTACATATCAGTTGTGTTAGTACAACCGTCATAAAACAAGATCATTCCTTCATGCAATCTTATATACACTTGCTTGTATCATGCACTTATTCAAACAATGAAAACATACTAGGTTAGATAAACCAAATAGATTCCATAATCAAAGTCATACCTCAATGTATCTCAAGGGAGGCTATCACATCTGCACAAGTCAGTCCAGATCAGTATGACACAATATCATAAGTATATCAACTCAAACCTGAGTATCATAACCATATATCTATGCATAAGCCAACCTATATTAACGTGATACATATAATATCAAGATATTAACTACAATGACCATAGTCATCATGTGTATGACCGCAACACATATAACAACAAATTATTACCATTCATGATTATCTGATGCATGTGCATATCACCACATTGATTAACTAACATTTATCATGCATGTAACCACAACAACAATAGAATGATAAGCATATACATAACCATAATGAATATAACAACCATTGACCATCATACCTACATGCCCAACATACAAATATGTATGGTGATCTTGTCATAACCCGAGGTCCAATGCTACAACCTTGCTTTGTTGATCTACATCTCCTGCTCTATCTCATCCAACACATTAACATCATGATAACATAAATTTCAACAATTAATATCACAATGCATGCATAACATTCACATAGAAAATTAACATGCATGCATTACAAACAAATTCCGCCCATCTAGTCCAAGTGTTTGAACCATTCTCTAATACCACCCTATATTGCCTCTTCTCATATATACCAACTTTCACCAGCCTATTGGGGTAAACATGAGTTGAGGGATACTATGACATGAATCAACATCCTAAGTATAGTTAAGGAACTGGAATCAACAAGCCAAAACTTTCTTGACCTTCCTCAGTAGCTATAAGATCCCTAGGAGACAAAGTATCCCTAGGAGCTAAACAACGACTCCAGGTGCAGATCCTGATCTAAATTTCCCTTTTAGTGATCCGAACTATAAATTTATTGCATAACAATGTAAGCTAGCAGTTCTAACCCTCTAGTCACATGGATAACCCTTCCTCCTAACAACTACAATCTAGATTTTCCAATTCTAAGAACGCAACCCTAGAATCTAAGCCACTTTTTTAGGACTAGTATCCATACCTCTGCCCAAAAATTGATAGAACTTTCCAAAATGATGAATGACACAAGGATAAAGCCATTAATGAAAAAAATTATCAATGACTTGACCTAACATGACCTAACCATGACAATCATTTCGTTAAACATGTCCGAGAACATGAAATCCATAGGTCATGAATGCATATCTGAACACATGATTCTGATACTTATCTGAGAATCATCAAGAAGGTTTGATGCCCTCTCACAATAGTTGCAATAACATCTATTATCTCATGCATTCATTAACCATGGATTTACTAATCAAAACATGATAAGAGCCATAAATAGAATCTGTCATGAAACAATGCTTATAACCAACATATAATCAAAATAATAACAATGATAGAACAAACATAAAATCCACATTATAACAAGTATAATTACTCATGGATATAGAAGAGGAAAGAGTGCTTATTAAAATATGCAAAAGGAAACCAAGTCAGGGACTTCCACATACAAATCAACCATAGATTGAGATGAACCAAATCTTTCTTTTAGCCAATCCCCATGCCATATTCCAAGAATGAATGTGGGACTCACAACAAAAAATCCAGGGATTCCTTAGGCTTTACTGTATCCTCTCCAAAAATAGTCAAGGGACTCCTAGGCCCAAAAAAAGCATCTACACAACCAAGCTTTACGGAAATCACACCAAAACCAATTAAGGGATCACTAGGCCCAAAATAAGAACATACACTACCAGGCTTTACCACAATCCTACCAACACTGGTCAAGGGATTCCTAGGCCAAAATAAGCTTGGATGCTTCTATATTTATTCACCAATACCTTGAGTAATTTCCCTGCCTCCACCCTCGGTCTTTACCACAATCCTGCCAAAACCGGTCAAGGGATTCCTAGGCCCTTGGGAATTTTCCTGAGACCACCTCACTTAGTTCCAAAACCATCTGAAAATCCAAACCTCAACTAAATGAAAGAACCCCATCACACCATGGCTATCTAGAAATGGAAAGGCGCGTCTAAAACCACTGTCACACCTGGAAAAACCCATGCCAATGACAATAAGAGAACCAAATACACAAATTCATGTACCATGCATGCCAAAACCAACAAGGAAATCATACATGCAACTTGATACTTGAAAATAAATCCAATTATAGTTGTTGATCCACATATTCCCTTACACTTTCTTATTTTCCTTTGCCTTCTTCCTCCATATCCAATGTATGCCAAAGTGATCCAAGAATACTCTAAGTGTGCAAGAGTATGAGAGAGAGAATAAAGAGAGAACTCCAAGTGAAAACTGACAAAAGTCTCACATGCTAAAAAAAAGCCAAAGCATCAAAAGCCATGAACTAATCCTCAAAAGCCTTTTTATCATTAAGGCCTCCATTTTCTTCAATTTGCTCTATTTTTCCTTCAATTTCCTTCACACACAATCCTGTGACCTTTCACCTTCCTTTTCTCCTATTTTCCTTTATTTTCATAAATAAATGTCAATTAATGCCTCTTTTCCTTTGCCAATTTCCATAGCCATAAATAAATTGAAGTGACACCCACTATGATTTTTTTCCCAACATTCATCTTGGAATACATGTCCCATGACCTTGGTCTTATTTTTCCTTTATTAAATTTATTACATGAACTTTTAACTTGGGGCTATTACAGTTTACATGATTTTATACTCATGGTTCACTAAATAAGATCTAATCTATGAAATTGTGTTCTTCTAATGAAATAAATGATCAAGACATCTTTGGAAATGAAAGAATAAACTAAGCAAGTATGAATTGGGAATGAAATATTGATTTAGCCCCCCCACCCCACCAAGTATTTCTAACAATCTCAATAAAAATGCTATAGAGAAAATGGTGGTATAACTAGTTTTGAAGGTGAAAACCAATGATCATTCACTCCATTACCAAATTTTATGAACACAATATATAAAATAAAATGTGTTAGTATCTTATAATTATAGTAGTCAGAAACAAGTTTTGTCTTTCCAATTATTTTGGCAAGTGTACATAGATTTTGCTATGATCTTGTAGAGATAAAGCTATTGGTCTAAGAATAGAATAAAAGTTTTATTATTGAATGTAATTATGTTAAAAAGTGTAAAGTATCATGAAAATAATCATTAATATCCTTAGAGGTTGAGTTAATTGGGTCTAGGTTCATGTTTTACCAAACAACCAAAAGTAAGGTATTGGTGTCATGTTTTGTCATCATTGGCACATATTTGT
The DNA here is from genome assembly GCA_000404065.3 of Pinus taeda. Lineage (NCBI taxonomy): Eukaryota > Viridiplantae > Streptophyta > Pinopsida > Pinales > Pinaceae > Pinus > Pinus taeda. Next base: position 32,497 of record APFE030471973.1, on the reverse strand, counting down.
AAGGTCACTTGAGTCAGTTAAAATGTCAAAATCAAAACTTTCCATGGCATCATATTGGTACAAAAATTGGGAGGATAGTGTTGCACTTCTGACAACTACTGTGTTTTATGATTGAAGTTCAAATTTTATCATCATTATTCCTAAAATTCAAATTTAGCTTCCTTGGGAGTTAAAATGTTGGGTTAAATTCCAAATGCAACACAAAGAAATTAATTTTTTCCATCAAAAGGTCACTGAGCATCACTTAAGGTTTTCTATGCAAACGAAGCAGGGGAGGTGTTGTGCTTGTAGACAGGTACTGCGCTCACACACAGGTGCTACATTTTTCTAAAGTTAGTGGTTAAATCACTTATGTAGGTGAAAATTCTTTAGTTTCTTGAAGCCCTTTGTTCCTTTGTTTTTCATGTTATTGAAATTACTCCTATGTCCTGAGAAAATGTGTTGAAACCCTGCAAACTTCCGAATTTTTAGCTTGCTGTGTTTCCTGAAGAATACGTTGCGCTTTGTCTTTACACTATGTTTTCTTTTTCTTACCCTCACCAAACAGCCACATCTTATTTTCCACCTTGATATTGAAGCCTAACATATCATTCAAGTGTTTTGAAACTTTATACTTGTTTATTGCATTCCTCATAGATCAAGAAAGCTTTTTTTCACCTATGCGTTGCACCTTTGGCATTGCATCTATGTTTTTAATTCTACCACTGTGACCAAGTAAATTTTGAATGGTTGTTTTTTTGGGTTTGGGAGGTGAATTGTGTTGTTTGAGTTTTCCATGCATAGTTTTTATACTGAATTGTTATAACACCTTAATCTAAGCCCCCATTTCATCGTTGCTACCTCATTTGTTGTGCTCATTTGATATACACCAAGTTGCAGTCAAGTAGCCTTGGAAACCATGTTTTCTGTAAAAATCATGTCAACCCCAAAGAGGAAAAAGCACATGGGAGATGATATTATGAGATTTGAACCTCAAGACCATACTTTGATAAAATCAGACCCATCAATCAAAGTTGCTGATCCAAGTGGATATTGTTGGCAACTAGCCAAGTCCACTTGGACCCCCACCACTGTTTCTTTCAACTTTTTAGTTTCCATAATTGTAGCACAGTTTACTATTTTTAGTAGTTTTTCAAGTCTTGAACTTCCGGAGCCATTTTGAGGCCCTAAATGATGTTTTTTGGGAAACCTGGGAGCAACATGGGTCCACGATCCAATTTTTTTCTCCCTAAAGTTGTATTTCTTGGATAGATCTTTCTAACAGATATTATGCACATCAAACATAGATCGTATGCCAAATTTACGACTCTGGGAAGTTGACGTACCAATTTACCCAAACGGGGCCCATAGTTTGGCGTCTCATCTTCTAGGGTTAGGTTTTTGGATGTTTAGGGTTTTCCATTGTTTCTGAACAATAAATAGGCCTTTGAGCCTCATTGTAACACAATTTAGAGGCATATAGCCACCACATCTCTTCTCAAAGATAAGCTACCATCACCCTAGCTGGTTTTTTTTCATTTCTATTTGTAAGCATATTTCAGGATTTTATATTAATGTAATGAAGTGTTATTTCCACTGCATCTTTGTGTATATGGTTATCTCTGTATTTTTTTGCATTCCTATTTAACTCCAGATCAGTGGTATCAGAGCAGTCTGCTTTTTCTCTATTTTTCTTTGTATGTCCCCAACGAAGTCAGGATATAAGGAGTTAGGGCTTGAATTGGCCGAACCTTTACAAGATCAGCCTCGCAAATCCTGACGGCCTCCCATGGAGGATGAAAAGAAAGATGAGGGGGCAGGAGATCCTATCAAAATATTACTCGAAGAAGCGCTTGAGCAACAAAGGAACGCGATGATGGACAACTTTGCCCAGATCCTTCAGTGGCTACCCAGGGGCGATGCATCGACTTCCAACAGCTACTCTAGAAATACCACACCATTTAAGGTACAAGTTAATTTTGAAATCCCCATATTTGAGGGTCAGATAGATGTAGATGCTGCCGATAAATGGTTAAATCTGCTAGAGGGTTATTTTTTTGTTCATGATTTTTCCAGTCGGGAAAAGATTATTTTCGCTCTTCTCAAAGCAGCCCCCCACATTAAGGACTAGTAGGAAACCTACTGCGAACATAAGGATGAAAGTACAGGCTCACTATTTTTGGCCACACCCAATTAGAATTCATTCCTGGATGCCATCAAGGGGTAGTACTACCCCATCGGAAGCTATAAGGATCAATACATAAAGTGGACCATGCTACGGAAGGGAAGGGACCAAGACGTGCCGGAGTTTACCAATATTTTACATACCCTTCCCACAAAGTTGGGTATCAAGGATTTGGAGCAACATTTGGTACTCAAATACCATGGCAGCTTGCACAAGTACATCCAAGAAGAAATAGAATTCCTAAACATCTCCTAGCTCAGCATGGCATACCGATATGTCGTCAGGGTCGAGCAAAATTTTAAACAAAATAAGCGAGACTTTGGATTTGCAAATCCAAAGCAAGGGAAAGGTGCCTCCAAACCATAGAACAAAGGAAAAAGCCAAGGCAAGGTGGCCCAAGACAACCCGCCAAAGTTGCAAGAAAAGAACAACGTTGTGAAGCCACAAAAGGACATGGGAAAGTGGCGTGAGTTCCATAATAGCTTCATTCACAACACAAGTGAGTGTCGGTCCAAGCAGTCACTAGTGGTTGAGCTAAAGGTTTCAGAATAAGATTTATGTCCTGAATCTAAATCAAAACCTGACGAGGGGAATGAAAAAGGGAAGTAGATTATCAATATGGAGCCCAACACCACCGTTGCCACCACAAAGATAAAAAAGGAGAAACTCGAAGATCCAGAGGAGGAGGAGCGTCTCTTCCACTCGTAGATATGGGTAAAGGGCTCCCTGCTATAGTTCATTTTCGACATCGGGAGCCAAAAGAACGTAATTTCAGTAGAGGTCGTGAAGTGGCTGGGCTTACCGACCACATCACATCCACAACCGTACACCATCAGGTGGCTTCACCAAGGACGAGATCTTTGTGTGAGCCAATAGTGTCCCCTTCCATACAACATCAAGCCCTTCATAGATGGGGTATTGTGTGGCATTGCTCCCCTTGAAGTTTGTGATGTATTATGAGGACAACCATATTTGTGGAAGTGACATGTTGTGTATGAATCAAGTCCCCGCACTATTATTGTTACCTTGGGAAATAAGTTGTACAGGATACCAAAGGTAGCACCACCTACTGCCATCTCCTTGGTTACTACAAAATAATGCAGTAAGCTCATTTCCAAAATCGGGAAATTTGTTTTCCTAATGATACACCCTCAAGGAAAGAAGAAGATGGTATCCATGACCTCTAGACAAGGCCCCTCTGCATGAAAACTATAGATGGACAAGGTTGTGAAGTAGTATGAGGACATCTTCACCTCCCCCATAGGGGTTCCTCTACATTGTCAGGTCAAGCACCCCATCGATCTGACCCCAGGTGCGTCGCTGCCCAATGGGCCAATCTATCGGCACTCTGTTTTGGAGAATGATGAAATCAGGAGGCATATTCAGGAGCTGCTACAAAAAGGTCACATCCTTCTGAGCTCATCACCCTGTGGGAGCCTGATCATGTTGGTAGAGAAGAAGGATGGGACTTGGAGACTTTGTATTGATTATCGGGCACTGAACATGATCATTGTCCGTAATAGGTACTCGATCCCACAGATTGATGACCTCTTGGACCAACTAAAGGGGAAAAATATTTTAGCACGATCGATTTGAAGTCAAGATATCACTAGGTACCAATCGAACACTCCAATGTGTGGAAGATTTCCTTCAAACCCAAGGAGGGCCTTTTCGAATGGTTCGTTATGCCTTTCGGATTGACGAATTCTCCTCCAACATTCATGAGGCTAATGGATGAAATCTTGCGGCCATTCACTAACTCATTTGTAGTGGTATACTTGGATGACATCCTGATCTTCAGCCAGAGTTGGGAAGAGTACCTCCACCACATTTGACAGGTTCTCCAAACACTGTGGCAACACAAGTTATGTGCCAATTTGGATAAATGCACTTTTGGCATGACCCAGGTTCAGATTCTGGGACACATATTGATGAACAGGGGGTACATGTGGATCCAACCAAGATCCAAATCATTTGGGATTGGCCATCTCCAACCACTCTAACAGAGCTCCACAACTTTCTAGGTGTTGCCAACTTATACCGCAGTTTCGTGTTGGGATTTTCTCATATCACTTGGCCCTTGAGTCAAGTCACCAAGGGAGGAGCGAAAGAAAAATTCTTTTGGTATGAATCTCAACAGAAGGAATTCATAGATTTGAAAGATAATCTCTACTCAACACTAGTGCTCGCATTACCAGACTTGCAACAACCATTTGAGGTCAAGACATATGCCTCTAACTATGCTATTGGGGAAGTCCTTACTCAACACGGGAATACAGTGGCATATCAAAATGAGATGCTTTCAGACACAGTCTAGAAGTATCCCACTTATGATAAAGAGATGTATTCCATTATGCAGGCTTTCCGACAATGGAAGCATTACATTTTGGGGAAGGAAACAATCATCCACACAGACCACCAACCCCTGCAGTTCATACAAACCCAAGGGAAATTGTAGAATGATCGCCATCAGAAGTGGTCCACATACCTACAAAAGTTCTGTTTGAATATCAAGTATAAGAAGGGCAGCACCAATAATGTTGCAAATTGCCTCAGTCGATCACCGATCATGGCATTAACCACCGTGCTCAACTCTTGTGGGCACGAGACTTCTGATTGGAAACTTCTCTACAAAAGCGACCCAGAATTTGGCCACACATACTAGACACTCTTGGAGGGTTAGCATGTTCCATATTTTCACCTCTAGGATGCCTTGTTATGCCACCTAGGTCACCTTTGTATTCCTTCGGGCTGCTAGGCATTTCGAGGTCGAGAAAATGGTGGCAGTACTGCAGAATTATTTTTATTAGCCGAAACTTCCACATGATGTCAGGAAGTACATGAGATCATGCACTTCCTATGCCATTTCCAAACCAACCATCAATAAGCAAGGCCTATATACCCTGCTTCCTACCCCGAGTCGACCTTGGGAATCCATCTCCATGGATTATATGTCAGGCCTTCCTTCCACTACGCATGGAAAAGACTCTATTTTTGTGGTCATCGACATGTTCTCGAATATGGTCATTATGGCGGCCTGCAAGAAGAATATCACAGTAGAAGCCACTGCTAAACTCTTCTTTGAACAAGTGTGGGTACACTTTGGGATCCCATAATCTGTCATCTCAAATCGACAGAACAAGTTCCTCAGTACATTTTGGTCCAATCTCTGGTCGATGCTGGACACCAAACTCACTAATTCCACAGCCTTCAATCCTCAAACTGATGGCCAGACAGAGGTTGTCAACAGGATCATCGTACAGATTCTGCACATGTACAACTCAAAGCATCCACGCACATGGGATGAGAGCCTCCCCTATGTTCAACACAGCTACAACCGGGCTGTCCACAGCTCGACTGGCCACAGTGCTTTTCAAGTGGCCTTGGGATTCCAGCCATTATGTCCCATTGATGTGGCCATGCCATTTGCAGCTACTCACCTAGATTCGGCTCATGTCCAGTCCGAAACAGATAAGGAAAACAACTTCATTGAGCACATCCAACATATTCGCCAGTAGGTCCATGACATTATGGAGAAATCAAATGCCAAGTACAAGCAGTGACATGATCAACATTAGGTGCCACACAAGTTTCAGGTGGGTGACAAAGTCTAGTTGCATTTGCAAAAGGAACGCCTTACCGAAGCCTGTTAGAAACTCAGACCACTCTGCTATGGTCCTTACACCATTACCAAGGTTGTTCAAGACAATGCATTTGAACTCAGCACTCCCCCATTCCTTGGCCTGTAGCCAGTGTTCATTGTGGACCGCCTTCCGCCATACTTTCCACCATTACTAGACACATCTAACATTGTAGAACAACTCACACCCACAGAGTTAGATCCAGATTGCATGGAACAAGCTGCAAATGATCGAATCATGGACACAAAAATCAAGCACACTTTCCAGCAAAATATCCAACTATATCGAGTTGTCAAAGCAGGCCAACTCCTTCACCAGGGCAAGTGGCTCACCAAGGACCAAGTTCAGTAGAAGTTTCCTCATCTCATGGAGGAACTCAACGAAATGGGGACCATTACTTTCTAAGGGGGGAGGAATGGTCCAGGTGGATATTGCTAACCACCAACCAATTCCACTTGGACCCCCACCATCGTTTCTTTCAACTTTTCAGTTTCCTTAATTGTAGCACAATTTACTATTTTTAGCAGTTTTTCGGGTCCTGAACTTCCGATGTCGTTTTAAGGCCCTAAACGACGTTTTTTGGGAAAAATGGGAGCAACATGGGTTGATTGACCAATGATGCAATTCCCAAAGTTGTAGTTCTCAAATAGATCTTTCTAACGAGATATTGTGTGTGTCAAACGGAGATCATATGCCAAAGTTATGACCCCAGGAAGTTGACATACCAATTTACCCAAAGAGGGTCCACAATTTGGTGTTTCATCTTCTAGGGTTAGGTTTTTGGATGTTCATGGTTTTCCATTGTTTCTCAAAAATAAATAGGCCTTCGAGCCTCATTGTAACACAGTTCAGAGGCATGTAGCCGCCACATCTCTTCTCAAAGATAAGCTACCATTGTCCTAGCTTATTTATTTCCATTTCTATTTGTAAGCATATTTCAGGATTTTACATTAATGAAATGAAGTGTTATTTCCACTACATCTTTTTGTATATGGTTATCTCTATATTTTTTGCATTCCTATTTAAATCCAAATCAGTTTCCTTTGAACAAGTCGGTTGCATGAGATTTTGTGAGAAGATCCAAGGGTTTAATGTACAATTCACTAAAGAATTTTCCATGACTTTTAGTGGATTAGATGTTAAGGTTGGAGGGCTCACTTTTTTATTATCACTGATGTCACTATCTCAGCTGCCACATAGATACCTCTACAAGGAGATAAGTGGTTCAAGGGCATGCCTCTTGACATAGCCAATTATAAAGACTTCTCGAAATGCAAATACAAAAAAGAAGGATATGGAGCCATTATACCTAGAGAATACTTGCCTGAGCCCTACATTAAGCTTTTGAAGGCCATCCATAGATACTTTACGTGTGAGGGCATATTTTGGAGCATCTATCAGTACCATTTCAAGATTTTAATGCATTTCATAGGGAAGAGCCCTCTAAATCTACCTTTCTATTTGTTCAGAAGCCTTAAAAAGATGGCAAACAAAGTACAAGGAAAAAAAATCTAGGTGGAACCTAGTCTTTTCCACTTTTCTATGACTAAAACGATGGTGTTGGAGGAACCAAATATGAGAAATCAATCATGGCAATCATTTATAGATTCTTCAAAAGAATATGACTTACCACCCAATTCTTTGAGAAATAAAGAGAAACCATCATCAGAGGAAAAATATATACAATCACCATCTGAAAGTTCTGTGAAAAGGCCCTCGGTTTCAGTTCTTTCATCATAGAAGAAGAGAAAAATGTTTCATTTTTCTCTAGAAGTAGTGAAGGTTCCCAAAAATCCCCTCACTAGATCTATTTCAAAGAAAATGCCCATGGAACAAAGATTTGAGCAGTCATATGAAACTTTAGAAACCATACCAAAAGATTATGTTCCTAGTAATAAAGATAAGGAGGTTGCATAACTACAAGAACAACTAAAAAATTCACACATGATGATTTCCAATTTCAACATGATAACAAGGAATTGGAGAAGGTTGCTCTAGAAAGGAAAACTAAGGCTACTGAAAAAGAACCAGTGACAAAGACCTCACCATATACCACTAAGTATAAAGTAAAGGAGAAGATAGTGGGAGAGGACATTCAAGAGTTACAAGCTCCATTAGCTAGAGTCACTAGGTCTTTAGCTAGAAAATTGCATATACAAGAAGAGAAAACAATACAAGAAAGAAGAAAACAAAGATAGACAAGGGCTAGCATACTTTTAAAAGGTTGAGGATGAAATTTAAGAAAGCCCACAGTGAGATTGTTGAACTCAAGGAACAAGATGAAATGGTTAAGAAGAAAATGTATGATCTTCTGAACATGTATGAGCCAGCAATGGAAAATTCCAAGTATATACTGAAGAGGTCTCTCCCATCACATAGGAAAATGAAAAAAATATGCAGGTAGAACCTTTCCATGAGGAAGGAGTTGAGAGCTACCATGCAGTAGTTGAAGGATATATAGGAGACGGAAAAAGTTAAGTTGGACTTGTCAGCTAAAGCAGCCAAATTTTGAATGCTGGAACAAGAAAATCAAAGCAATTTCGGCCTTTTTGGTTTTTCCCCAAGGATAATGGTTGAAAGATGGTTGTATAAGGAGGTTTTGTACTACTTGAAGATTTCTTGAGAGTACAATCAATCAGACCTCAAGAAATAGTGAAACTTTGTTTAAAGGGAAACTCAAACAATAGTTTTGTATTTTGGCTAAGCATTAGGGTTATGGTTTTGATGGAAATCAAGAATTTTGTCATATTTTTAGTGAGTGGAGGTTTGCAAAGTAATATCAAGAATGTTGGCATCATCAGCAAGTTGTTCATATTGATCAGAGACCCCAATGTTTGTCAAATACTCATGTAGGACAAGTTTTGATGCGCCTTTACAAGCGTTGCGCTTTTTCTATAGGTGGACTTTTGAAAGTTGGGATATTTCCATCATGGAAGAAGGTTTTTAGAGGGGAAGATGATGTTTTTCATACCATTTCACATGTGTACTAGGCATCAAGCAACTCAAAGGGTGACTAGAGCTACACCAACCACTGATTCATTGAGTTTTTATGTTGCATTTTTGATGAACTAGGAGGTTGTGCTACACTTCCACACAGTCATCCTTTTGACCACAAATTTCATGTCTAAAATATTTGTAATTTGTTATCATAATCTTGGTTAATATTATGAGGCATATAAGGACCTTGGAGCTCAATCTACATTTTTAAATTAATGTAAATTTATTTTAGAAAGCCTTGGTCAAACGGTTCCTATTTTTCTGAAAAACAATTCTATTTTCACTGCATTAGGTAGAAACAAAAATCCTATTAAGGAATTTAGTTCCTAGAGGTGGGAACTGATTTGTTTTATTCTATTTTTCTTGTAATTGTAATTAAGCAAATGGTTTGGTCAAGTTTAGAAGAAGAGACATTATGTACTGCACTTTTTATTATATATTTTTCAGTGAATGAAAATACAAAAGGTCTAGTTTTACAGGGATTCCTGTGTCAACTTTCTTTGGAGATGTGCTTCTTTGTTTTGTAAGTTACCTTTTGTTATGAATCATTCTTTAAATGTGTCTTCCTATTTAGTTGAACAAATATTTGTCTCAGAATTCACTTCAAAAAGTGCTATGTTTCGGTTTTCTAAACATTTATGTTTTCTACTTGAATGGTATTTATAATTCATCCCGTTGTTTGATGCTCTATATGTCATTTCCATATATCTTCTACTAATCCTACTACAACAAATTTGAGTGAAAAAATCCATAACTATTTCCCACCTTTCCCCTTGTAGAATATCCCTCTTTTTCTTCATCCTATCACCAAAAAAGAATAAACTTATATGACTGTATTGCCCAATGGATTTGTCCTTTTCCCTACTAACAACCTTTAAATTTGTATCCCTCTCAGCACCATACCTAGCTTAAGATTTGTGTGACTGAAGATTTGGACAGAGAGAGCCCTCTCTAAAGCTGGAAGGGCTAGATTTCAAGATTCCAAGTGGTTTGTGGTTACCTTTGGGTTCCTCTCCTCATCTTGGAGGAATTAAAAAGATCTAACAACAAGAAAAACAAAAAAAAACACAAAGTGTGCACTAACTATGAACATAAATCACAACTCCTAATTAATTGTTTCACAGAGTGTTGTCATTGATGACAACAAGATGTCATTGATGTCAAAGGGGATGTATAGGACAACATTAGTAAGACCATCCTTGATGATCAAATAAGAAACAAGACTCTTTGTGAAGGAATATGACAAATTGACATTTCACAAGGTCTCATTACCTGAATATTTTGGTGCTTGAATTTATTCAATTTTTCTATGAATTTATGATGCTCAAAAGATCCTAAAAATAACATGGTCGCATAGAATTAATCGATACATTTCCAATAATAAATCCTACAAAACTCCTCCTAGATGAGAAGTTATATCTTGTTGAAAATCAATATTAGATTGGGTCAATTTGCAAGGGAAAACTATAGGACCAAACCCAAACTATTGAAGGGTCAAACAATGGGCAAGTTTCAAGCAGATCCATCATAGATATATCATATCAAAGGTCATAATTGTGAAAAGATGTACATTGTTTAATTTTATTAACATATGCAAGTTCCGAACATATCAATGGTGTATCCAAAAAATCAATGGTCAGATGAAAAATAAAGAGCATGATGTTTAACGAATCTGACAGAACCAACTGAATTTCTTCAGATGGCATCATTCTATTGCATAGTGATGTGCAGCATGCTAATGTTAGCATACTAATGTGGCATCTTTAGGGCCTCCCATGTGGTAGTGGGATATGGCACTTTTTGACTGACAATGAGTCCAAAATAGGGTGACCTAAGGCACCCCTCATGGGCTCCCACATGGACCAATGATGTTATGATGACATCATCAGAGGAATGACCTATGACCCTAAGGTCGAGGTCATATGGATATGGTCACATGGAATTTGAGCTTTGGATAGTTAACAACCATGGTCACATGGTGTGGCCACATAAGACCCATTGCAAAAAATATAATAAAGCACTTTGTTGGTTGATCCAGGTTGAAATCCAAGATTTACGAGCACCTAAGGGTCAGCCCCATTAGGGCTAGGACTATCTACTATATATTATATATATATATATATATCTTATATTTATATATATATATATATATATTATTATATATATTTATATATTTATCTAATATTATTATTTATATATTATATATATATTATATTTATATATTATTATTATGTACTCCATTCATGTTGTGCATGATTTGTATTGCAAACTCAAGAAACTCAGTGAACAAGATGTAACCACCCGCTCCCACTTTTACCCAATTTCATTGGCCCACCAGGGTATAGGAGACGAAGAGTTACTAATATGACCCAACCTACTAGTTCTAGTTAAGGAAGTGGGGCCTACATACTAACCACACACTAACAACTCAAAACATCCCTCAGGGCTACAAGAGACTCATAGGCCAAAGGATCACCCCAAATAACCAAACCCTGAGATGGGGTTCTTTTTCACTGACCTAGACTCCCAACTACATGCATGACAATGTTTGGGTGTGGTTATAGGTCTCCAACTGCACACACAACATTGTCTCCATGTGGTTATAACCCAACTTTCCCGGCTCAGAGGGTGAGGTCCTGAGATCTAAGCCACCTTTCCAGGCTAGTCTCCAGACCACTGTCCAAAACTGCCTAAGACTTTCCAAAATCGTAATTGACATGAAAGCAAAGCTAAAAATTCAAACTTGGAGGCAAAATTTGATCTAAGCTACCTAGAACACACTAGACATTTCGTCAAACAAATAGCAAACATGTAAGCTACAAGTCATGAATGCATATTTGATCATAAGAGTAGGAGATTCATCTGAGAATCACTAAGAAGGTGCTATTCCCTCTCCACATAGCTGAAACAACATTTATTATTCCATACATTCATCAACTGATCAATAACTAAATAATTCATGGCAATATCCATAGATAATACACATCATATAACCAGAAAATAACTAATATAGAGACCATGGAAACTCAGCCATAATATCACTAACATAATCACTACAAATTCTCAATAGATAAAAATAAGGAAATGTCTCATATTAACATGTGAAAATACCAACCAAGTCCGAGACTTACACATAAAACCTTACCATAGATTGGGGTAAACCAAATCTCTCTTTCAGCTAATCAACCACGTGACATATTCCAAGCATGAATGTGGGATCTCATGAACAAAACAAAACAAAACGAAACCAAGGCTTCCAAAGGCCAAACCACCTCAACCATGAACCACAGTGATTCCACCTCCACGGTCAAACATCACTAACACCAACTAGATTGATCTCTACCCAAGTTGTCCAGGGCTTGGGAACTAGTAATTCAACCCACAACCTTACATGGCTCTATACAATTTGTCAAACTTGGCTCTAGGGACTAGTAACTCAACCCACCATGGGATCGAAAGCGTTTGTCCCAACCTAGGCTTTAGGACCAATAACTCAACCAATTTGTTCCATGGCTGTTAGAGCATTTGTTCCAAGCCACAACCATAAGGAACTTGAGCACCAATAAAAAAAACAAGTGTAAAAACCCACAACACCATGAATATCTAAGAAATGGAAAGACAAGGCTAAAACCACTATCAATCCAAGAAAATCTCCATGCCAATGACAACACATAACCAGAAAATCACATGCTTATATGATGCATCCATAAAACAACAAGGAAATCACACATGAAACTTTTTATCTAAAAATAAATCTAGCTTTAATTGATGCTCCCCTATTCCCTTGTGATTTCTTCTTTACTTTTCCTTCTTTCTCCAAATCCAATGTATGCCAACATGCTCTAAGAATTCTGTAAGTGTGTAAGAGTGTGAGGGAATGAGAGAATAGAAGAGAGCTCCCAATATAATCTGACAAAAGATTAAAAAAGAAAAAACCTAGCCATTGATTCTTAGAAGCCTTTTTTATGATTGATACATCTATTTTCTTCATTTCCCTACATTTTTTCTTTTATTCCCCTCTTATGCAAATTTGTGTCTCTTCACCTTCCTTTTCTCCTATTTTCCTTTATTTCATAAATAAAATACCAATTAATGCCTCTTTTCCTTTACCAATTCCTTTTCCAATTTCCATAGCCATTATTTAATCACTAGTGGTACCCCATCACTATGTTTTTCCCAACATTTATCTTGGAATATGTGCCATGTGAGCTTGGTTTTGTTTTGTTTACATAGAAAATTAACCAGGGATTGTTACAAACTCATATCATAGTAAATATTCGTCTCATGTTTACCCTGGAAAGCCGGTGAATTTGAGTAAAAGTGGGAGGGGGTGGTTATAGGATCATAACAGAGCAGTTTCGTTCCCTACTTCCTTTCCTCTGAAACCAGTGTTACATGTTGATATTAGAGAAACTTGCAACTCTGGACCTCGAAGTAGATGTGATTATTATGTATATATGTCTGATTGTCTATCTATTTTCCATGCATGCATGTTGGTTATTTCTTATTATGGTCATTCTCGCAGTTGGTGTCATCATGTTGAGGTTGATGATATTGGTATGTTATGAGGATTGATATGTTGATTTCATTATATATACATATGTTGTGTTAATCTAGATTAATTGTGCAGAAAAGATATTCTCCCCTTATCTTCATTGAGATATGTTTAATTATATTTGTGTTTGGTTATCTGACATGGTATGTTTTTAGGAAGTAGAAGATCAAAGATGACAAGAAAAATGGTGGATTACATTTCATGTGACTCTCCTTATAAATCAGAGAGCAACACAAAGATGAGTACTCTCCTGACATGGAAGATACCTTGAGAAGTTTAAAGGCAAAGATCATAAGTTGTAAGGAAATTAATGATAGGATCATTCAGTCACAGGAAATACTTGCCAGGGCACAGGAAAAAAATGCATAGGTTAATGTAGTGATTATTCATATTTTATCAGATTTAGTGAAAGGGACAACCACGGATCAGTTATGGACAGGAGGAAAGGACTAATGGGGTGTATGGTAGCATGTCTCATGGAGGAAACATGTCGGACAAGAATTACATGGTTAGAGGTGGTAGATGGATGGATACACCTAATAGAAGAGGTAGTGGTTATGGGTTCTATTATAGTTCTAGTTTAGAGAGACAACAAGGTCATCATTGTTATCATATTGGAGGAGTGAGAAGCAACATTTGCTAGATGAGTTCAAGAAATCCAAACCTCCTACCTTTGATGGAGATTTGGAGAAACTGGAAGATGTTGAAGCATGGTTTCTTGGGATGAAGAAGTTCTTTGATTGCATGACTATATAGAGAACATGAAAGATAGGATATCCATTTTTAGTCTCAAGGGAAAAGAAAATATTTGGTGGGAAGATGTGAATCATGTCAGAGGCATTGAGATAGAGGAGTTAACTTGGCATGAGTCCAAAATCATTTTCAGAAATAAGTAATTGTCAGAGAGATACTATGAAGATAAGGCTAGGAGTTCTATGAATTGCAAATGGGATCTATGACAGACGAAGAGTATACGACTAAGTTTTTGGATATACTGAGGTATCTACCATATATTAAGGATGAGAAGACAAAGGTTCACATATTTTTTAGTGGATTTCCATTAGCATTTAAGGACCAAATTGAGTATGATGAGCCTTAAACATTGGAGGAAGTAATTGGGAAGGTTAAGAATTGTTATGAGAAGTCTAAAAATAATTTGGAGCCTAAGCAGGGTTGGAAAAGTAATGAATATACTAATGAAGATCTCAAGATGCAGGTAACAAGGAGAATACAATATCGGACAACAAATTCCATACAGTCGACAAAGGACACAAATTTCAGTCTAAGGAGTAGAACAAGGGTAATGGCATGAAATCATCGCAGTGTTGGAATTGTGGTGGAGATCATCGTAGGAGATATCTCCCACAACATCAAGGTGGCAGACCAAAAATTTATAATGCTCAGGAGGAACAAAAAGTGGGGATGTTGGACATAGTATTCCTCATATTTATGTAGCATTGGACAAGAGGTAGAATGATCATCAGGGATCTGTTATCAAGATGGAAGGTAAGCTTTGTGATCAAGTTTTTTTTTTTTTTTTAATCTTAGATCTAACTATAGTTATATCAGTCCTTACATAGTGGACAACTGTTGCTTAAAAAAATAAGTGCATGCAGAGTCTTGGTTGGTGTAGTTGGATACAGGTGCTCAGAAAAGTGTTTGTCACAGGGTAAGATCTTGTGCATTTTATCTGAACGATATGTCTACATCAACACATATAAATGTGCTTCTGTTGGGATTATTACAGTATGATGTTGGGTATGGATTGGTTTTACGATCACGGAACTAAGGTAGATTTCTATGACAACTCTATTGATTTCTTGGATGACGATGGAAAGAGGAAAATATTGCACAATAAGAAGCATACGTCTGTGAGAATGGTTACAACTATGTATGCAAAGCGAAGTAGAAGGAAAGGATACATATTGTTTGTAGTTAATATTTCTAGTGAAAAAGGAAAGGGTGTTGATGATGTTAAATTATTGAAGAGGTATTTGGTTTTGTAGCAATTTCAGGATGTATTTCCAACAAAGATTTCAGAGTCACTGCCTCATAGGGAAGTGGAATTTTCTATTGAGTCGATGCCGGGAGAAACAAAACCATATAAGGCACCTTAGAGGAAATTCTTGATAAGGGATACATTAGGAAAAGTGTGTTCCCTTGGGGTGCACCAATATTGTTCGTGAAGAAGGACGATATTCTCAGGTTTTGTATTGACTATATGAAGTTGAACAAGGTGATGATCAACAACATGTATCCTTTTCCACAGATTGATTACTTGTTTGATCAATTGAAGGGAGCAACAATGTTCTTGAAGATTGACTTGATATGAAGATATCATCAAGTACGCATCAAAGAACATGACATCTACAAAATCACATTTTGTACTGGGTATGGGTACTATGAGCGGTTCCTTTTTTGTCTTACTAATGTGCCAACTACTTTCATGTGTTTGATGAATAGTTTGTTGCATCCTTATCTAGATAAGTTTGTGATAGTTTTAATTCATGGAATATTGATATATTTTAATAATGAGGAAGAGCATGCAGAATACCTAGTAGCAGTGTTAAGATTGTTGAGAGAGCATTAGTTGTATGCCAAGCTTAGTAAGTGCAGTTTCTTTCAGACAAAATTTGATTACTTGCGACATGTTGTTTTAAAGGAAGGAAAGTAGTGGACCCATAAAAGCTTAGAGCTATTATGGATTTGGAATCTCCTAAGAATGTGGATGAGGTCAAATCATTCATGGGACTAACAAGTTATTATAGGTGGTTCATCAAGAAATTTTCACAAATTGCCTATCCTATTACATCTTTGCAGTGAAAAGGGAATAAGTTTGAATGGACTAAGGAGTGTGCAAATAGTTTTGAGTAGTTGAAGTACTTGCTTAAAAATTCTCCAGTTTTGAAGATTGCAGATCCTGACAAAGAGTTTGTGATATGTACATATTCTTACAAGAGAAGACTTGGTGGAGTCCTGATGCAGGAAGGAGAAGTAGTATGCTATGAGTCAAGGAAGTTGAAGGAGCACGAGAATAACTATGTGACTAGTGATCTTAATTTGGAAACAATCATTCATGCCTTAAAGACTTGGAGACATTATCTTCTTGGCAAGAGGTTCATCTTGATCAGTGATCACAGTGGGTTGAGGTCCTTATTTGCCCAACCTGATATGAATGTCAAGAAGACTAGATGGTTGTCTACTCTCAGTGAGTCTTACTTCGAGATCAGGTACATTAAGCGAAAGGAGAACATCGTTGCAAATGTTCTTAGTAGAAGAGTGTAGATGAATCATATTGAAATAGTGAGTTCTTATGGGACAGACTTGCAGGAACATATTACAATAGTAGGGTGAAGTTGTTAGGGATGAGGAGTATCACCTCATGGCAGATGGCTTGGTTAGATTTAGGAACAAGATTTATGTAAGAGATGACAATGAGCTCAAGATGATTATCTTGAGGGGGTTCCATGTTAAGCTATATTCAGGTTACCCGAGGTATCAAAAGACATTGGCGACAGTTAAGAAGTTCTATCATTGGAAGAAATTGAAGAAAGAGGTGGTTGATTTTATTGCTATATGTTTGGACTGTCAACAAGTGAAAGATGAGTGTAAGAATCCAGGTGGTTTATTACAACCGATTATGATACCAAAATGGAAATGGGAGGTCATTTCCATGGATTTCTTTATAGGTTTTCTGAGCACATCGAGACAACATGATTCCATCATGGTTGTGGTTGATAGGTAAAGGTAGTTCACTTCATTGTAGTTAAGTCTACAAATTCAGCTAGTAGGTAGCTCATATGTTCATCAGGGAGATAGTGAGATTGCATGGTGTTCCTAAGAAGATTGTATCTAACAGAGATTCCAAGTTCCCTTCCAAGTTTTGGAAGGAGTTGTTTGCAAGTTTGGGGGTAGAGTTGGATTCAATACAACTTATCATCTGTGGACAAATGTACAAACTGAGAGGGTCAACAAGATTCTTAAGGACATGTTGAGAATTTATGTCGTGCATCAATAGTGGAAGTGGGAGAAGTATCTGCCACTGGTAGAGTTTACATGTAAAATGAGTATCAAGAGTCCTTGAATATGTGTCTATTTGGGCCACTTCATGGGAAGAGTTGTAATACTCCTATCAGCTGGAGTGATCTAGTGAAAAAATTATTGATTGTACTGGACATGTTGGCATAGATGGAACATGAAGTTTAGGTTATTAAGGGGAATTTGAAGGCAACACGGGATAAGTAGAAGAGTTATGTAGATCAACACAGGGTATTTAATGAGTTTCAAGTTGGGGAGCATGTGTACTTGCACATCAAGTCCAAGAAGAGCTCCTTAGGGATTGGATCATGTGCCAATATGGGACCTCAATATTGTGGGCTTTTTGAGATTCTTGAGAGGATTGGACCAGTGGCCTACTGACTTGCACTTCCTCTGATAGTGATAGTCCATGATGTTTTCCATGTTTCATTTCTTAAGAAGTATGTTTAGGATCTTGATCATGTGATGGAATAGTATGTATTACAGGTGGAACCAGAGGAATAATCTCATCTAGAATCACAATGCATATTGCATTGGAAACAACTCATGCTCTAGAAAAAAGAAATCAAGCAGGTTAAAGTGCAGTGGAAGCACTTTGGGCTCAATGAAGTTACATGAGAGATGGTTGATCAAATGTAGGCTATGTATCCTTCATTATTTTCTAGTTCAAACAAATTAGTTTTGGTACATGTACGTATATATGTGTATGGTTGTAGATACCACAATGAGTTGTGTTATAAAGCTCCAATAAGTAGTATCATTTTCATGTTTGTTATGTTGGTCATGGTTTGCAATAGTTGTTCATTGTAAATAATGCATCAAGCTATATTATAGAGCTCCATGGGTAGTATGCTTTGTTTTCAGCGGTTTTCCAGTCATAGGTGTCATAGAACACTGAGAATGGTGTTCCCCTAAGGGGTAGGCGTTTGTAACAACCCATAAAAAAATAAAACCAAGGTCACAGGACATGTATTGCAAGCTGAATGTTGGTCAAAACATAGTGATGGGGTATCACTAGTGATTAATTAATGGATATGGAAATTGGAAAAGGCATTGGTAAAGGTAAGGATGCATTAATTGGCATTTTATTTATGAAATAAAGGAAAAGAGGAGAAAAGGAAGGTGAAGAGACACAAATTTTCATGAGAGGGAAATTAAAGGAAAAATGAAGAAAAGTGAAGAAAATAAAGGCCTCAATGATTCAAAGTCTTTTTAAGATCAGTTGCTAGCATTTGGCAATTGAACCTTCTATCAGTTCATTTTTGGAGCTCTCTTCTATTCTCTCATTCTCTCAGACTCTTGAACACTTAGAGTATTATTGAACCATGTTGGCATACATTGGATTTGGAGAAAGAAGGCAAAGGAAAGTAGAAAGTGCAAGGGAACAGGTGGATCAATGATCCAAGTGGATCTCTAAAATGTACCAGTGGCATGGTAAGAAGGCTCAAAACTCAAAGTGGCAGAAACTATATAAAATTAGCATCAGATCAAAGTGCTTGTCATCTTAAGTCCAATGGTGCTAACGACACTCGAATCCAAGTGCATATGAAGAAGTTAGAGAAAGTCAAATTTTATGTTTAACTTGGACAGTTGGCAAGAGGAGATGACATAGTAGACACTCTTAGTGAAGGACGAAGCACCAGCAGACTTCCATTGATCTCGCATATCGCAGAAGGATCAGGCTGGGGATTAAAGAAAATCGGCCCCAAGCAAGCCATGGTGAAAGAATCAATCCTTGAAGCAAGTCCTGGTTGTGATGCAATATATCGCAATAATTTTCAATATTGCAATCACGCTTCACCAAGAGGAAGTAGTTCCATATTGTACTAATTTTGGTTTCCGCCGATTGCGATTTGAGATATGACTTCCCGAACCTGATATATTATATATTGTGGTTAAAAGTTCATCGGGTCGACAGTTATGGCAAGGCACCTAATGTATGGGCTTTTAGTCTATCCATCGATTGGAAACACTAATGGGAAAAACGCTGATAGTAAAAGGTCGTCGAGTTAAATGTGCGGTTAAGAGTTTTTACATATTTATGAGGTTTGTTGCCACATATTATGTGGAAACCAAGATCCTTTGTATTAAATAAAACATGCCTGCTTGCTAAACTTGTCATTGGTTTAGAACTACTCGAGAATTGAGAGATTTACCACCAACATATATAAAGGAATATCTGCATTGGAGAAAGGGGGAGAGCAACTGCAGGATTTCTTAGAATAACATTGTAGAGTAGTGGCACCTGCTCCTGGAAGGTGGCTGGAACCTTGCCTCAAGTATCTAAAGGTTCCGAGAGGTGTAGGAAGCCCAATTATCAGAATTGGGCATTCAGACAGATGTTTCTGCACAACTTTTCACCAGGATTTCAGTGATGCTATTTGTTTCTAAAGCTGGTCTCTCCATTTCTTAGCTATCTTCCATATTGGAGGTATAAGTATGTTTATGTAAAATCTACTTGTACTTCTTCTCTTTTCATTCCACTTAATAAATGAAGGCCTCCCCACTATTGAGCCGGGCCTGGAGACATAGTCTAAATTGAACGAACTCCATAATAAAATCTCTATGTCTTGATCTCATGCATGATTATGTTTTTACTCTTCGTTTATAAGCTTACGTTTCATGATTTTTAATAAGATTAGTTACATGTAATGCTGATGCATCTATAAGAAAAAGAAATCCTGGATCAAGTGGTATCAGAGTAGGTCTTAGTTGATGCAAGTTGTATGAGTATGCTAACCAAAAAAAAGCTTCAAAGGATGTGTTCTATGAAGAGGAGACATGGAAAATGTCGAAGCTCGTTGGGAAGAGAAGCAGTATTTTTCTTATAGGAAATTGTGTGTATGAATGACCGAATGTGCATCCATGGAGGATGATATATAAATGCACGAATCCTTCTCGAGGATGTCCTAAATGGTGGACATAATGTATGGCGCGTATGAGAAAAGAGGAGAGGAGGATAAAGGAAGATCTGGAAGCAATGCTTCATCCACATCTTCTTATGCTTATGCATCTTATTAACCACCTTCCTCGTCTTCTCATCCCTCGAATGAGGAGATTAACTAGAGGCTTCAAGAAGAGAATGCTAAATTAAAGAGGCTAATAAGGGAAGAGAAAGAGGAGAAACAAAGGTTTCTACGCTAGCTACAAGCTAAGGATGAGACTTTGGAAAAGCTGCAGCATAACTTCCGTGAGGTAAAGAGCAATTCTCCGACTCCGTGTATTTTTCTTGATAATGATTTCACTGCTTTTGAAGAACATACCATAGGTATCAGAGGTATCAGCTCCAAACTGTTAAAGAGAATGGGGTATGAGGGGAAAGGCCTCAAAATTAATGGCCAGGGCATCATTAACCCCATCAAAGTAGCGGAATTACCCTGACATATAGGACTTGGCTATGTCAGGAAGGAGATTGGGGAATGAGCTAAAACAACCAATGAACCATCAGTGGCAGATGATGAGAGGCCCTCACCAATTGTTTCCAAATTTAATGTGGAGGTAAAACATCTTGATTTATCTTTAGTTTCATCTTCACATAATATAATTTCTGTTAGAAATGTGGAGATACCCATTATAGAGAAAAGCATGAGACTCCTTACCAAGATGAGGTACAAAGTAGAAGGACTTGGTGTTAATGGCCAAAGCATAACTCAACCATTGGAGGTTGAGAAAAAACCTCAATTTGGAATTTCGGGGTACACTGAAGGACAATGCTCAAAGGTTTCAGAGGCTTCCATGGTATTGTTGAACCAGTTGAGGAAAAAGGATGATGGGCATACATCGCCATTAACCTATGGGAGTATGCATTTCATAAAAGAGTTGAGGCAAGCTCTCATTCCCATGATTGTACCAGAGACCAACATGAGAGGTATAATAGGTCTCGGTATTCTAATGTTCATTTTGATTACAACCATATTGTTAATAATGAATGAAAATCATGGCATAGAAGAACTTGCAGTTTTTTCAAATTACATTACCATGTGATTGCTAAGTGCTGGAGGAGAATAGCAACACGAAATAGGATGAGGCGTGAAATACCCTCTCAATAGTAGGCAAAGAAGAAGGTAAAGAAGATCTATAGGAAGAATATTTATTATAGTCACTGCAGCAGAGGTGGTCATCAAAGAGCCACGTGTGGGAGGCTTCATCCAGAGCAGCATCGCAAGGACAAAACGCCCATGCATAAACCAGGTGAAACAATTGTTCGACCAAAAAGTGCACCACAGGGAGATGACCCATTCACTTTGAAGGTGAAATATGGTTTTTCTAGGTGTGGTAGAATGTCATTGCCTTGTTTTTAAAATCATGTGTTGCGTGCTAAACTATAAAAGTGATGTTGTGTTTTCCATCACTTGTTGTAGTAGAAATGATGTATGGCCTTATTTTTGTAAATCATATGTTGCAGTGATGATGTGTTTTCCATCACTTGTTAAAGAAAAAATGGTGTTTGGCCTTATTTTGTAAATCATGTGTTGCAGTGGTGATGTGTTTTCCATCACTTGTTGAAGCAACCATGAAGTTTGGCCTTGTACTAATAACTGAGGTATTGTGTCCATTTTTATGATAACTTGACCATAGAGTATGTGTTATAAACTCGTGGCAAGTATGGGATGCTTGGCTCGTTATTGGTCATAGAATTAAGCATGTAATTTGCAAGAGTATTGTACTACAGGTTTGTAGGGGATGCAGGTTATGGCTCCAAAGGACAAAGGTGAAGGAGAAGGAAGGTTGGACCCATTAGGACACTTGTGGTGCAGACAATGTACATAGTAGCTACAAATTATTTTAATTCTTTTGGAGGACCAAAAGCTTCTCAATGGGGAGGATTGATCAAGATGGATCTCTAAAAAGTACAAGTGGCATGGTAAGGAGGCTCAAAAATCAAAGTGGTAGAAACTTTATAAACTTAGCATTGGATAGAAGTGATAGTCATCCTGATTCCAATGGTGTGAATGACACTCAAACATGGGTTCATATGAAGAAGTTAGAGCAAGTCAAAATTTATGTTTGACTTGGACAGGTAGCCGGAGGAGATGACATGGCAAACAATCTCAGAAAATGGGGAAGAGCCAAGTGGCAGGCTACCATTAGTCCCACATATCACAAATCAGAGAAGGAAGAAGCCTCAGCTTAAATAAAATCAGCCCCAAGCAAGCCAAGATTGTGATGCGATCAAATCACAATCACCCATCACAAAAGGAGAAGGTGAAAGAATCAGCCCCCGAAGCAAGTCCTGGTTGCGATGCGATATATCACAATCACAAAATTATGTTGTGATTTGTGATATCAAAATCACATTTCGTAAAGGGGAAGCAATTGTATGTTGTACTAATTTTGGCTTCTGATGATTGCAATTAGCAATATGGACTCCCATACCCGATATATTATATATCGTGGTTAATAGCTCGTCGAGTCTACGGTTATCGCAGGTCACCTGATGTATGGGCTTTTAGTCTCTCTGTTGATTGGAAACACCGATGGGAAAAATGTCGACAGTAAAAGGCCACCGAGTTAAATGTGCGGTTAAGAGTTTTGCCATATTTATGAGGTTTGTTGCTGCATATTATGTGGAAATCAAGATCCTCTGTATTAAAGAAAATAGACCCACCTACTAAACTTGTTGTTGGTTTAGAATTTCATGGGAATTAAGAGATTTACCACCAGCATATATAAAGGACTATCCACGTTGGATAAAGGGGGAGAGAAGCTATGAGATTTCTTAGAATACCATTGCATAGCAGTGACACCTGCTCTTGGCAGGTGGCTAGAACCTTGCCTCAAGTATCTAAAGGTTACAAGAGGTGCAGGAATCCCAATTATCAAAATTGGGTGTTTGGACAAGCGTTTTTGCAATTTTCTTCGCATTAGGTGACATTTTCTATTTCTAGAGCTAGGCTTTCCATTTGTTAACTATCCTCCAAATTGGAGGTATAAGGGTGTTTATGTAAGATATACTTGTACTTATTCTCTTTCATGCCACTTAATAAATGAAGGCCTCCCCACTATTGAGTCGGGCCTGGAGACATAGTCCAAATTGGACAAACTTTGTAATCAAATATTTGTGTCCTGATCTCTTGAATGATTATGTTTTTACTCTTTGTTTATAAGATTATGTTTCATGACTTTTAATAAGCTTAGTTACATGTAATTTCGATGCATCTATAAGGAAAAAAAAATCATGGATCCATCAATAGCTACAATTGGATTTCTTTGCAGGTAACAGATTACATGTGTGATTTCCTTGTTGATTTTTGGATGCATGGTATATGCATGTGCTTTTCTTGTTATATGTTGTCATTGGCATGGATATTTTCCTTGATTAACATTGGTTTTAACATTTCCTTTCCATTTCCTGGATGGCCATGGTGTTGTGTATTTTTCCACTTATTATTTTTATGATTGGTGCTCATGTTCGTTATGGATGTGGGTTGGAACAAATGCTCTGGAAGCCCTGGAACAACTTGGGTTGTATTTAATAATCTTTGAGCCTATGTTAGGACAAATGCTTTAGATCCCTTGGTGGGTTGAGTTACTAGTCCCTAGATCTAGATTGGAAAAACACTTTGGAGCCCTAGAAGATTATGGGTTGAGTTACTAGTTTCTGGAGCTCTAGAAAACTTGGGTAGAGACCGATATGGTTGGTGTTAGTGATGTTTGACTATGGAGGTGGAATCAATGTGGTTGAGGTTTGATATGGTTTGGCCTCTAGAATCTCTGGTTTGGTTTTGTTTTTTTTATTCATGAGATCCCACATTCATGCTTGGAATATGGCGTGGAGGTGATTGGATGAAAGAGAGATTTGGTTCAACCCAATCTATGTTGGGTAGTACATAGAAGTCCCTAACTTGGTTGGTATTTACACATGTTAAAATGATGTTAGTCATGGTATCTATGTCGGTTATTTTTTGGTTATAGGATGTTTATTATCTATGGTTATTGTCATGAATTTTTTTGTTATTGATTGGTTGATGAATGTATGGACTAATAAATGTTGTTACAACTATGTGGAGAGGGAATATACCCTTCTTGGTGATTCTTATGTGAATCTCAAACTCTTATGATTAGATATGCATTCATGACATGTAGCTTACATGTTTTCCATGTGTTTGATACCATTTCTAGTGTGTTCTAGGCAGTCTAGGTCAAGTTCTACCTCCAAGTTTGAATCTTTAGCTTTGTTATCATGTAAATTATGATTCTGGGTAGTCTCAAGCAGTTATGGGCAATGGGATGGAGGTGGGTCTAGAAAGGTGGCTCAAATCTCAGGTTCGCACCCTCTGAACTAGGAAAGTTGGGTCATAACCCCATGGAGACAGTGTTGTGCATGCAGTTGGACACCTATAACTACAACTAGGCCTTGGCATGCATGCGGTTGGGAATCTAGGTCAGTGAATAAGAGCCCCAACTCAGGGTTTTCTAACCTGGGGTGGTCCTTGGCCTTTGATTATCATGTAGCCATGAGGGATGTTGTGATTTGTTAGTGTGTAGTCAGTTTATATGCCCCACTTCCTTAACTAGAAATAGGAGGTCAGATCATATCATAGTAACTCTTTGTCTCATGTTTACCCTGGCAAGTCGGTGAAATTGGGTAAAAGTGGGAGGGGGTGGTTACAAAAGACTTGATTCATTGGTGGATTTATTATATCTTCATTACAAAGGTTTTGGTTTCAATCTCCCACAAAGGTATATTTTTTTATTTTGTTTTTTTTTTAGGCTTGGAAGACGAATGTGGCATTGTATAATCATGGCTTGACTACACCTAGAATCCTATTTAAGTGGGTCAAAGCCACTGGAGCAATGCATAGTATAGTCATAACCTAAAGTCCTAGTCTGAACGATTATTTTGAATGGGACAAAGCCATAGGATCAACACACATTCTAGTAATATCTCAAATTCCTAGTTTGAACAATTGTTTTGAATGAGCCAAAGCCACTGGAGTAACACATAGTATAGCCATTGAATGAACTCTTGGTTTGAATAATTGTTTTGAACGAGCCAAAGACATGTGAAAAATGCACAATACATATCCAGGATTCTTGGTTTGAATGATCCAAATCCATGTGTGCAACACACAGTATATATCCCAGAGTCCTAGTTTGAAAGGGTTGAATCCACTATACCCTGAAGTCACAGTTTCAATGAGTCACCCAATGTTTTGAACTAGACCAAGGCACGAGAGAAATGGGTCAACATTTTTAATTGATTGTGTGAATGGGTTCGCGTCCTTGACCCAATTATTACCATCACATACTGAATATAAGAAAGGATGCAAGATGGCTTAACAAACCACATGACAGAGCAAAGTTGGTAAGGCGTGTGTGTTGTGGACTTATGGTCGCAAGTTCGACCCTTGGCAGTGAACATGTCAATTTTTTTCTAAATATATTTCACCATTTTGTCATATAGTTTACCACTTATGGTGGCTAGTGCTAAAACTGAAAGACCATTGAAAAGCACCTGAAAAGGAACAATTTGTCGAATATTTAATTTAATATAAATTTATTTATGGTTATTTTGCATTTTTGGAGTCTATATTGATCCAAATTCATTTTGGGAAGTTGGGAAATTAGGTTTCAGAGATGGATGCAACTAAAGGGGTTTGATGTTGTTTTCACTCATATTTGATGCCCAAAATCAATTTTAAGGTCTATGAGCATGTTGCAAGTGTTTTTCATACATGAAATAAACAAGTTATGAGGAAGGGTCTGAATGAGCATATTGAAGTTCTAGTTGAAGCAGAATATGGGAAATAGTATAACACCCAACAATATTGATTGATATGAAACTTGTATACATGTTGTATGGTAGTGCAGTGGTTTCACGTTGTGTGGTAGAGATAATAATTGGTACAATGGTAGTGTTTATGGCAATGGAAATATTTTCATATTGTGTTTGCAGGTTGTGATAGGTTCCTTATATGTAGATTCATTGATATATGATGATGGTGGATATAGTTTGAAAATGTGATGAAATATAGGTCCACATGGAAGTTGAAGAAGGAGGTTAGATCCTAGAGCAAGTTTGATCCCACTCATTATCTAGGTTGGAACCTAGAGCAAATTGGATCCTATTAATTCTTGAGGTTGAAGCCTCAATCAAATTGTAGTCTATAGTGAGAAATTCCTAGCATATTTGAGGTTGGTGCCTCAATTAGGTTATAGCCTATAGTGAGAAGTTCCTAGCATATTTGAGGTTGGTGCCTCAATTAGGTTGTAGCCTACACAAGTGGCAACTTGCATATTTTGTGGGTAGTTTCCTCCCGCAGGTTGGGGCCTACAAATTTATGTAAATAAATTGAAGACTAAGCAGAAGAAGAGTTGGTGGTTTTCTCCCATTTAGATTTCCACCTAAAAATTTGCGTCTCCTTGTGATGTGTTGCTTTCTTGTATTGTTTCCAATTATATTGTTTATGTAATGATGTGTTATGATAATTGATAAAATAATATTTATAATCACTACTAAATGAATGTATGATTAATTGAGAGTGGAAAATTGTAAAATTTACTTCACACAGCCCCTCTTAGTGTGACTTTTGGGCCAAACAATAAAAATATATATGAATTACATAATAACGTCATATTAGTTAAGCGAATCTCCTTCAAATAATGCAAATACATCGATATATCCAATTATATGTTCATATATAAAATAATGACTATATTAATATATAAATTATGTATTCTTGCTTATGACACATGTGATCCCCTTATTACACCAACCATGATTAAATATAAATTTAATGCTATCACATATAGATTTTACCCTATATATAAACCCATGAAAGTTGTAACATGATAAATCTCAAAGTTGTTGGACTTTTGAACTATAAAGTAAATCATACATTTATTAATGTTTATTCGAGGAGTTGCTTCTTAATAACTTCATTATATACCTATAATAGTTTGGGTTGAGAAAATCCAAGTTTATATATGAAATTTGGATAAGAAATCATGCCATCTATGTAATTTGTCTTTAGAGGTATCTAATAAAGAAATTTCATATAAAGTCAATTATTACTAGTAATTTATTGTCCAACTTTTTGCAAGTTTTTGTACAATTACATTAATGCACATTTGCATGGCTACCCTACATTCTTAATTAATGACATAATTTTGGAACATGATTTTATATTGAGAAGAAACTCATTTCTTAATGTCCCATGTTGGTAAGAATTTTGTTAACGGTTATAATGGTAATCATTTTTTCACAACTTCATTCGAATACAAACCTTTAAAAAAAATAATTTTTTTATGGACTTGAATATTTGGCTAATGGATCCTAGCTTAAAGTTAAGACACACTAAACTACAAACTTTATCCACACTTAGATGATGTTAAATCATGCCATCTTGCCAATTATTTTCATTAAAACACTGAATTATATGCACCCATGACTCACCTATACTGGATGTCCTTTAATTTGTGTCACCTTTTATAAATGATGGCTAAACTTGAGTCCAATTCAGTTGACTCCCAATCTCTTGACTATTCTTTTATACAGAGGTTTTATAACTAAAGTATTCCTCCACCTCTCTAGTGAATGATATTCCTTTGTTCTAAAATTGCGTGGTAAGTTATGTCACCTTCTTTGGCATGCTTGCAGGCTCTCATCTCCCAAAAATGTTAAGGTTTCTTCAAAATAACGATTGCTTGATCTTGTTTTTTCTGTGTGGACAACTGTCATTATTGGATCTTCTACTATAAGACAATGGTTAACAGTTATAAGATGAGGGCCTTGTAGTTCTACCCTTATCCATAGAGGCTCTTATATCTCTTTGACGATGATTCTTTTGATTTGTTCTACCCTGGTCTCTTCATGGGTCAACTAAGAGGCTAAAGCCATCCGTTCCACATCACCTAGCTGAGAGTTTGGGTCCCACACATTCATATCAGCCAATATTAAATTATGCATATAAAATTCTGCCATCTTAGCCATTTCTTCAATGCTACACCTAAGGAAAAAATCAATGAATTTTCTGATGTTTTGGGAAGTAAGGGAGCCTTGTTGGGATAATGCTTTAATATGAAATTAGCACCATTGGTATTTGATCAATAGAAAGTATTTTTTGGATGGATGTCTATAGTGTATGGATTCCATGGACAAACTATCCATGGTGGCAAGTTGTTCCTTCTTTTCCTAGAGTTGGATCTTCAATTTGTTATTCACCTTTTGTAGGTGGTCCCTTATAAGCTTCGTTGGACCTGTGTTCATACATCTCTTCCTACGTCTTCTTCATTTTCTCCCCCAAAATACCTACATCTTAAACCCCTTTTGATTTAACAATCTACATCTATTTGTGAGTTCTACATCTCTACTTTTCTAATTCAAAGAATAGTTGGACCATAAAGTGGGTACGGAATATCTTTCCTACCTCGATCCAGGAATAGTAAGATCTAAGGTCTAATTTTGGGTTTGAATCATATAATTCAAGATTATATTCTTGTAACCCCACAATTCTTTCATGTAGTGGTTCTATCTCTTCCTGTAACTTCCCAAGACCTTCCTATAGCTCCTTTTTTTCTTCCTGTAGCTTTACAAATCCTTCCTATAGCTTGATGGATTGTCCTATAATCTTGGTTTCCTTGGTACCTAGACCTTTTTTGTGGGATTTGTAGTTTTTTTCCCTTGACTATCTGGGAGGCTATTTCCACTTCTTACCTCTTTTATTTCTTGTATTCCTCTTTTTAATGGTTAATTGATTCCTCATTAGTGATGGTAGTTTGAGAATATGGCCAAGGTTTCCCATTCTTATCCTATTGATTTTTCTCCTTTTGAAGTACTTTGGGGCTTGCCTTGGTCTCCTTCCTTTAGGTTTGTTTGGGGTACTCAAGGTTGCCAATGTGGCAAAAATTTCCTCTTCTATGTTTCCCTTTGGAGTGATTTATTTTTCCTCCATTCTCCTTTTCTTTGGTGGCCTGGATGATTTTTTATTGGTCTCTTAGGAATTTTTTCCTTCTACTTCGGTATCAGGCTTGGTTGGCTCCTCTTTAGGCACTTATGTCTCTATTTCTACCTCAATTTGTATCTTTGTTTTTTCTTCTTCATTCTCCTCTTCTTCTTATTTTCCTTTTAATTATTCTTCTTCAATTTTAGCTTCCTTCTCTTCAATTTCCCTTTCTATTGTTGCTCCTTATAGTTCTAGATGAACTTGGGCTTAGGTCTCTAGGAAGGCCTCTCTATCCATATCCATAAAATCATCCCAAGGAATAGCGTTTTGGAGACCCTCTAAACAATCCATGACTATCAATTTTATCATCCCATGGTGTGATAGGTATTGGTGCTTTCCTCCTTTCACTCTCAAGCTCATTTCCTTGATTGATTGAAGAAGGAAATGATGTATGCTTAGCCTTTCTTGGATAGCCAAGTCAATTTGGAACATGAGTTGATAGAGCATCTTGAATTGGTATGCATACACATTATTGAGTCTCCCTTTAGATGAGATATATTTTAGGACATGGTAGGCCACTTCATCCCAAGGATAGGGAAAAATCTCCCTCATTACTCCATTCTTGTATTATATGGGTTATTCATCGTAAAGAAAGAATTTTTTCTTTGCTACAATGGCCTCAATTATTTACTCTTTGCTCCATATTAACCCCCTGGAACTGTGGTGACCCTACTGATAAATTTCCTAATTTAAGTAAATGATGAGGCCTCTAACTATAGTGACGGCATCATGTCCCTCTATTTGTTGGAGGTTCAAGGAAAACTCTTGGGTAATTTCATCATCAAAGCCCCTAAATTTTTCAAAAAACCCTAAATATTGATGATTTGCAAAAATGTTGACATCAGTGTTATCGGGAAAACTAGTGTCCATTTAGAGCTGCTAGTCCCACTAAGATGGGTAGTTATCTTTGAAACAAACAGACTAAAGTCACTTGTGTTTTCCTTTATGAGAAGTAGATGAGAGAGAAGTAGAGAGTACCAACCTCAGTCTTTCACTTGGCTCCTTGCTTGTTTCCTCTCCCCTTTGACAGATCTTTGCCACTCCTTCCTCGCTTGTCCCGCTTCAAAGAACACCTGTAGAATCAAAGCAACATAATACCATCAAAGCATAGAGATCTACAATGATAAACAATATAGGATCAGATATATAATGACCATACAAATGCATATATCCACTCAGACATACAAGAATATGGAGAAAAACTCAAATAACTTTATTGATAGTAGTAGAAGAGAGAATTACAACCCATTGATTTGACCCAGCGCCATCCTCCCAGCATGAAAGCTCTTCTTCACCTCATGAAAAGCTAGATCATCCAACAATGTTGCACAGAGAAACCAACAACACTTCCTTACAAAATTCAATATTCCAGCCCCCAGATCTCTGGGATGAGGGATCCATATATAGATGTTTGTAGGTGGGTGAGTTAGCTTCTGGGATTTTGATTAGTGTCCTCTCTCTGATAGTTCTTGGTTCCACTTGGAGATTCATGATCTCTTACTCATCCTTGGGCGAATTCAAAGAGGCAAGTGTCAAATGGACAGTTTCTAGAAGATTCTCTGGGTTTCCACCTAGCCAACTACTTCTTCCATTTGTCTGCTCTCGCTCATCGCACCCCACAGAAGGGCTTTTCAGTATGCATCGCACTTTTTGCATGTGGCAGGTGAGAGGCATCACACCCTTAGCACTGAGCAGTCTATATGGTCCAGTTTTGACCAATTCGAGTAGTTTTTCAAGGAGAACTTCTGGGAGATGATGTAATCAGATGACGTTGCTCCTTTAGGGTATGAAACAACACTTTTAGGGACTTAGAAGCCCTTGATTTATGGACATATGCGATTGGGGTTGCAGTGCCCAAATATGTCTATAACAGTTGCCCCCTAAAGCATGAGGTCGTAAATCTTCAGATGTCGGGTGAAATGCTTTATCATGAGGATCCGAGGTTTTTCAAACTGGAAGGAGACCTGTAATAAGATACAATACAATACATTATCTTCATAATATTTTCATGATCTAGCTAAGGCGGGCATTCACATGCTTAGCTTTTATAAATTCATTTTCATGTACATAAGACAAACAATCATCTGTATGGCAGACTGATGATTCTGATAGAGCCATCATCCTTTGGTTTGGATGATTATCTGTGCAGCTATGATGTGCATTTGATGTCTTTATTTTCCTGAATATATCACAGCCTGGATGGATAAAACTAGATCTGGGGTCTTCAAACTCGTTCAATCTTCACTTGAAGTACAAGTCGATCCATGTGAAAAGATGTTCTACAGTCGACCATGGAAAGACATCGCCTGATTACCAGCCAATGATGTAAGTTGTTAACAGGCACGAGAGGAATCACTGATAATGATAATGACCCTCAAGGTACTATAGTACAATTCACATGGTTTGAATACATGAGTGGATGTCGAACACCACGCAAAATCTTTCGGTCAAAGGCCATTAATATAAACCTATCACTGGAAGTGAGAAACTTGCCATTGAGGCATGCAAGCTTCAAAGTACTGGTAGTGTTACACTAAAATTTGTCACCATGACTATCTGCAGTTAGTATGGCTCCATCAACAGTCATACTATCCTCCTTGTCAAGCTTATACCTCTGCTCTCCATGTCAAACTTCAAAAAAGAGAGAAAGTCATTAAAAATCATGTTTATCTCTGGGTACGCAGGTTCTCTCTACCTTGCCTGCGTGTACGCATCCCAAGCTCATTGTACCTACATACTTGTATGCTCTTTAAGTCAAGGGATGGGTGCGTACTCCTGTAAAGGTCAAAAGGCGCAAGTTTCATCTCAAAAAAGTTACTTGTGGTCACTTCTAGAGCTTTCTAGAAGAGTGTTTGACGTGTATTGAGTGCCTCCAGATGGTTCATGCATCCCTATGATAGAGGAACTTATCCCATCAAGAGAGGAGCTACCCCATCCAAAAGAGGGAGTATCCCATTGATGTTGGACCTGAATAACTTCCTCTAGAACACTATAAATACAGGCATTGGTCCAAAGGAGGGGAGGTTGAAAGCTGAAAATTCCAAAGGGTAGATGCTGCTGGAATTAGGACTTCCTTATAGAAGCTTGTGAGAAGAGATTACCATCCTTTCTTGTTTCATTTGGAAGTGGGTGAGCTTGTCAAAGTAGAGGAAAA
>APFE030471971.1:0-12818 GCA_000404065.3 Pinus taeda | reverse complement strand
GGGGTCTCTTGCCAGATGAGCAGTGACAACAGGCGGTGCCTTCACTTGTACTTGTGCATATAGCACTATCATCTCCAAGTTTGTATGAACCTCAGGTTGATAAGTAAAGTTGGTAGCCCTGGGATTTGCAACATTCTTGTTGCAATACCTAGGCTCATCAGCTACCATCCCTATTTATGGAGGAGAGAATTTAAGATTGTATAGAGAAGTGTGATTTATAAATATTGTGTGTAATGTTAATCAAGCAGTAAATCACCCTATATATGCCATTGATCAATATTTAGGGTGATTTTTTTAGCAGTAAATGATGAATGCAATGTACAATACATAATTGAAGACACTATAAGTGTTCCTCAGTCTTCAAAAAATGATGTGTGGAAAATGTACTTTGATGGAGCCTTCTCTAGAGATGGGGCTAGAGCCGGGATTGTTTTGATTTCACCTGAAAAGAAAAATATCACTCAATCTTTCAAATTAGATTTTAAAGTCACTAATAATGTGGCAGAATATGAAGCTCTAATATTGGGATTATAGTTAGCTAAGAAAATGAAGGTGCAAAATTTAACCGTGTTTGGTGATTCATAATTGATAGCCAAACAAGTTAGAAATCTATGTCAAACAAAACATCCTAGATTAAAAGCTTACAGAAATGAGGCATGGGACTATGTGGAGAATTATTTTCAAGCTTTTACTATCTCAGCTATACCAAGAGAAGACAACATGCACGTGGATTCCTTGGTTGTGTCTACCAATACTTTTAAAATTCCAGATTCCCTACAACTGCAGTACCAAATCGAAGGTAAGTACGGACCTTCTATCCCTGATAACTTAACACACTAGCAAGTTTTTGAGGATGATGAACAATTGAAAGATTTTTTGCAAACTATTGAGAAGTTTTCTTGCTCACATATTGAAGAAAAAAATAGTGTATTGGTAAAAGAAAGTGTTGTTGATTTAGATGCAAATTTGAAAGAAAAAAAAGTGATCGTGATATAATACAGTCGTCTAATAACTATATTCCTAAAGTACTAGCTCCTCTTGATAAATTGTTTGATCATAATGATGTTTCAAGACTTTCAATGTCAAACTCGTAGCGAGAAAATATAGATGATTGCAATATTGGGACTACAGAAGAAGTAAGAGATATAAAAATCTCAGCAATTTGTCACAAGATATCAGTGATAAATATATCAAGTTGTTCAAAGAATACAAAGATGTATTTTCATGGTCATATGAAGATTTGAAAACTTATGATACAACTATTATTGAGCATAAAATTCCTTTGAAACTAGGAGGAGCTAAACCATTTCTACAAAAACTAAGAAGAATCAATCCTATCTTGTTGCCAATTATAGAGAAAGAAGTAAAGAAATTGCTAGATGCAAAAATTATTGTTCCCTTAAGATATTTTGAATGGATAGCTAATCTGGTTCCTGTTAGGAAAAAGAACGGAGAAATTAGACTACGTGTTGACTTTAGAAATTTGAACAAGTTGTCATTGAAGCATAATTATCCACTACCAAAGATGGATCAATTGCTCAAAAGAGTAACAAGTTCTAACAAGATTTCAATGTTAGATGGTTTTTCTGGATATAATCACATATTGGTCATTCAAGAAGACAGAGAAAATACATCTTTCACTACACCATGGGGTACCTTCATGTTCACTAAAATGCATTTTTCTTTGACAAATGCAGGGGAAACATTTCATAGAGCCATGGACTTAGCATTTGTGGGAGAAACAAATAAGTTCATGGAAATTTATCTTGATGATCTTAAAGTTTTTACAGAATCATATGCACAACAACTTAAACACTTAGGATTTTTTTTTTGAAAGATGCAGGAAATTTGGAATTTCCCTCAATCGAAAAAAATCATTATTTTCCATGAAGGAAGGGAAATTGTTAGGACATATCATTTCAAAAGGAGGAGTAACAATTGATCTTAGAAACGTCTCAACAATCCAGTTAATAAGCTTACCCTGAACAAAGAATTCAATAATTTTTAGGGAAAATAATTTTTTTAAGAAGGTTCATAGCTAATTATGTTGAGATTGTTAAGGATATTATATATATGATTAAGAAAAACCATGAATTCAAATGGAACGCACAAGATAGATTTTCATTTTCTCAGATTAAGAAAGAAATTTCAGAATCACCAGTGCTTGCAAGTCCTGATTATTTAAATCTCTTTAATATTTTTCTTTTGCTTCAAACACCATAATAGCAGCGATTTTATTGCAGAAAAATGAAGACTATTATGAGCATCCAATTGCTTTATTTAGCAAAGTTATCAGAGATGAAGAACTAAAGTATGATATAATTGAAAAACATACCTATGCTTTAGTTGAAGCTTTGAAAGCTTTTAGAATTTATGTCTTGAATTCTCCTATAGTTTTTTATGTACCTAACAATGCAGTAAAAATAGTGTTGACTCAACCTGATACAGATGGGAAAAGGGGGAGATGGATTGCTAAAATATTAGAGTCTGATTTGTATATCAACCTAACAAAACTAGTCAAGGGACAAGGTCTGGCTAAGTTATTGGCAGAATCAAATTGTAAAGTCTTGGGCATCAATTCAATTATGCAAGTTTCATATAATCCATAGGAGAAGAATCCGTAAGAACCTTCTTCTATTTCAGAGGAGAAGAATACACAAGAACCTTCTACTAGCTCAACACCTGCACCAATTCCTTTGCATATTGATAAAAAAAATATTATTATAAGATTGGTATAACGATGTTGTACATTTTCTTCGAGATTTTGAATATCCTCTTAGGTTCACTAGAAATTAATGCATATCTCTTAAACTCAAAGCAATGAAATAATGTATAGTAAATTCAAATCTATATTGGAAGGACCCATTGAATGTCCTTTTATTGTGTTTAACTGAAAGTGAAACAGATGGGGTAATTGAACAATTTCATGAAGGAGTATGTGGAGGGAATTATGCTTGAAAAGAAACAACACATAAGATACTCATAGCATGATTCTATTGGCCAAAGTTGTTTGCACAAGTTGGTTCAAAGGTATGAAGTTCTATTCCTTGTCAATTTTTTTGCAAGAAGGCAAAGATTAGTTGTTCTTCCTCTCATTCCAGTTTCAGTTGAAGCTCCCTTCTTGCATTGGGGTCTATACTTTATTGGTGAAATAGTCCCTTCTTCCAACAATCAACACAGGTGGATTCTTATAGCAACTAATTACTTTACAAAATGAGTGGAGGTTATTCATGTGAAAAATGCAACTAATTATGTGGTCATGAAGTTTATTGAAGAAAACATCTTGTCCAAATTTAGTTGTCCAAGACAAATAGTTACAGATAATTCTCAAGCTTTTAGTTCCATTAAAATGATTGAGTTTTGTCAAAAATATCAAATTTCATTAAATCATTCTACACTTTTTTATCCACGGGAGAATGGATTAGTAGAATCATTAAACAAAAGTCTGATTAAAGTCATTAAGAAGGTGCTAGCAAATCATAAAAGAAATTGGGACAGTCATTTGAAATATGTAATTTGGGAAAACAGAGTTTCATCTAAAAGATCCACTAGTAAATCTCCTTTCCAACTTTTTTATGGAACATAAGCTATTTTCCCTACTTAATTAGCATTTCCAGTCATGAAACTTTTGCAGGATTCTTATGAATAAATTGATGATTCTCAAATAGGATTAATCAAATTATTGAACTCAATAAAGACAAAGAATAAGTTCAACACAAACTCCTACTATATCAAGACAAGATGAAACGTTTGTTTGGTAGAAAGGCCATAGAAAGATATTTCATACATGGAGACTTAGTTTTAAGATGGGATGCAAGAAGATAAAAAAGAGGAAAACATGGAAATTTTGACAATCTCTAGTTGCAACCATTCAACATTGCAGAACTCAAAGGGCAATACTTTCATTCTTCAAAATTTGGAGGGAGAATATTTCTCATTGCCAATCAATGGGCAATAATTAAAGCATTATATCCAATACTGAGTAAGTTTCTATCATCATGATTGTAAATAAAACAGCTTGTTTTATTTCCAAAGCAAGTGTGATTTTTCTATAGCAATGATTCCACATCCCAAGGAGATGGCACATGGATTTACATGTTCTCTATTTCTCGCAAGGAGAAGCAGTCCCCAGATGGAGTCAATGTTGTAACTTCTTTTTACCTATGCAATTTATTTCTAAATTGTATAGTTTTCAAAACAAAAAAATAAGTTAATTGTATTAGCATTTTGTAATAAAGTTGAGCATATGTTAAAATGTTGCTTTAAATTAGTATAGGCGCAAATAATTTGTTGAAATGCTTTTGAAATATTACCGCCAACGAAGTTATCATCCAAGAAGTGTTTAACGCTCCAAAGCAAAGCCACTAAAACCAATGTTCAATAAAGCATTATGGGAACCCCCCCCCCCGGCACTCTCGACCATTAACAACGGGGGGGGTGGCATGTTCTGCAAAACTGCTTTATACAAAACCATTCACCATGACGTGTCAAATTCTTAAAAGTAACCCCCCCCCCCGCCCCCGCCCCCCCCATTACCACTTACCACCACTACCACCCCCCTCTCGTCCGCAGCCACCTTCCACCCATTTCTCCACCGTTATCACCCCCTCCAACTTAACACTTTCGTCATCTTAATCGCCAAAATGACCCCCGCTATTTTTTTGATAAAGTTGGTAAATTAACCATTGTGGTCATTTATTCCATCACGCCAAAGTTCCAATACTAAATTAGTGATGCACTAAGAATTAACACCAATAATGGTTATTTAAAAATTATTCTGATAAACCCTATCAACCTTGTTAGTCATATCAGTTTCTTACAATTGTCCAGCATCTACAAAATTGCTCAGTAATAACAAACTTTCAAATTATGCAGTCGACAACCCCTATTGGTTAGCGGGTTACCGAGGTCTTTTTTTTTTGTTAGCTTGGAAGGACTAAATCTTCATCATGTCTCACCCTGATTGGGGTAGGGAATTGAACCGATGAATTCACATCAAGGAGCGCCTTAACAGAGCACCTGATCACCGTCTATCCAAGACCCAATGGACTTTTTTTTGTAATCTTGGTGGGACTACATCTTCATCATGTCCAATATATCGGGGCAGAGAATTAAACTAGTAATTTCACATCGAGGAGTGCCTTAACAAGCACCCAATCATCGTCTATGCAAGGCCCCATGGACCTTTTCTTTTAAGCTCAGTAAGACTACATTTGTCCGATATTATCACCCCAATAGGGGTCGGGAATTGACCCGGTGACTTCACATCAAGGAGTGTCTTAATAGAGAACATGATCACCATCTATCCAAGGCCCTGTGGACATAGGTTACTGGGTATTTTTAAATTCCCTATTCTCTTTTTATTTTCAAAATGGCCAGTTAGAAAGGGAAATCTAAGATCTTTGTTAAAAATCCTATGCTTCCCCCTAACCTTGATTTGGATAAATTCCCCCTAGTAGACACCTAGTTCAAAATCATAGAAACTAAGTGTGAATTTGACTTGTATGGATTATATAATTGGGAATTTCAGAAGTTTGAAAATGTCAGTGATCAACTCAACCTCTGGGAATCCATATTACCCTAATTTGTCTTCCCTCAAACTCATCATTTCCCTGAATTCATTACCTAGTGTGAAAGTCGTTATCTACCAAGTCGAAGAGCCATATTTTCCCGAAATAATGAAGTTCTATTGTCCATAACTCCATAATCGATTTGTCAAGCCCTACAGATAAGCCCTCAGAGTTATCTTCACCCCTTCTCAGTTGATTCGCTGATGGAAATTTATCAAAATTTTACTTTCCAGCAACGAGCCCATATCTTTGAGTCACTTTTGCCTAAAGGTTCAGAATTCCCTCGAACCAATCCACCATATTCTTTAGCAATCTATCCTGAAATGTCTAGACATGTCATTTTTATGGTTTGTTGTCTCTTGGGTTACCAAAGTGATCAATGGGTTGATGAAGTCATCCTAAGATTTCTGTCAGTATTTTCATTTGGTAAAAAACCCTCTGTCATTTTTAATTTTAGCCAATTTATTTCAAATATTATCCATGAACATTTCCTAAAATTTAGTGCAAAGGGGTCTTTCAATCATCAATCAATATTGATGTATTTATTTTTGTACCAACAGTCTGAAAGATTCAAAATTCCTCTCCAAAATCTTGATTCATAGGGAAAGTCACAACCTATCATTCGTTGGACTTCATTGGTTAGGAGAAATTCAGAAGAATATTCTTTCAGTGATTTTGCAGACCAATTTTTATATTTGTCACTATGTCTCCTTAGCAGTGACGTAATTATAAGAATATCTGCAGACATTAAAATGATTTTGCATCTCAATGAACAATCAAAGGTGTGAGATTGGTACTTATATCAACATTTTAGAGAAATCAAAGTTTATGGTTGTGAATTACCACCATATAAGCTGCCAATTTTTGTTCCCATAAAGATTTTTGCTCTAGAGTTTATAAGGTAGGGGATGAAT
Organism: Pinus taeda; assembly: GCA_000404065.3. Classification (NCBI taxonomy): domain Eukaryota; kingdom Viridiplantae; phylum Streptophyta; class Pinopsida; order Pinales; family Pinaceae; genus Pinus; species Pinus taeda. The sequence continues at coordinate 6,334 of APFE030471971.1, read as the reverse complement.
ATGGATGAAATTCAATTTGTATCTAGGAACTTTTTGTGGTGAAATTACAACGGCCCCCATTTTTAACGTATTATCTTCATAATAATAACGATGACCCTCTAAATAAATTCTGGTTAAAACTCTCTTTAATATTTTCTTTTGGTTAAATGTGTGACAATTTTGTGATATTTTTATTTTCTGATTATTTTTATTCTCATTATTTCATTGCATTCGATTTTTCAATAGCTTTCCATCAGTTCTTGTTTCATCTCATTTGGATGCATGGTTTGCAAATTATGCTTATGCGAAGTTTGAAGATTTGTACTGCCTTGGCTAAAATGTACAAAATGTATATTATTTTAATTCTTGTAAATTGTAAATATTGATTTTGTATTAGGTTTTAATTAATTTTATTAATTATTGTTTTTTTTATATTTTTTGTAACCACCTTACAGAACCACTGCCAGTTGAGTTGGTAAAATATATATATATTCAGATTTTGGAAGTTGAGTTTGTTAAAAATATATATATATTATATATATATTTAGATTTTGGAAGTGAAGTAAAAATCCCAATTATTAGAACTCCGGAGATCCCCAAATTATTTATTTACAAACGTAGTTGTAGATTTTTATTAGGTCGAGACTTATTTTACAACATAGTTGTAGTTCGTTCTTTTAATTTCTCATTAACATTCTAAAACAGTTATAGTTTGTGTTGAAAAGGAAGACTCAATCCTTAAATTCCCCTCCTATTCATTATCGACTCATTAAAATGAACCAAAAAGCCACTATGAATTTTTAGTAATATCTTTTTAATTTATTTATTTAATATTTTTTAATTATTTTAAATATTAATTAATGTATTTTAATATTATTGTTAATAAATAAATTTTAATTAAAATCTTTTATATATAATTATTTTTTTTTAGCTAATTTAATTTATATGTAAATTAATAAATGTAATTTAATTGTATAATTTATATATGTTAATTTAATAATTTTAATTAATTTGTATATATTTAAATGTAATTAAGTAATATTTAATTTTTAATTAAATTTTCCTAATTTTACTTTAGGTATGCATTTTTTCATGCACCGGCAGTGATTTGATTCGATGAAAAAAAGAGTTTTCATCAAACTATTCCTATCTTACAACTCGAATGGATCACCTGAACTTGCGGTAACCCGATCGACAAAGGAGGGGCAGATCAAATTTTCATAGTTTTGACATTTCATATTTGAAGAGATATATTTCAAGATTTACTTGACCAAATGAAGCTCACAACAGCATGTTAGAAAGCTAAGATAGAGGAGAATAATCTAGGAATGATAAGTTTAGCAGATTTAATCATTTGCTGACCCAAAAAATTCAGCATACAACAAAGTGACAAATTTGCAACAATAATTGCTTTTCCTAATTTGATTTGGAAAAAAATTGTTGGCTTAATAAAACTATTGTCACTAGTTTATTCGCCAGCATTGTTCGAAATCTAATTAGATCCATTTGAAACAATCATAGCATGAAAATATCTTTGGATTTTATTTATTTTAATTTAGCAATCTCATGAGAGTTTATTTTTTTGATTTCTAATTCGCAATTTATTTTATTTTTTATTTTGATTGGTTTCTAGCAGGAGATCAGTTAGGGAAGTCAGATATGAGACACTTTGGAGCAATGGAGAGAGACCAACAAAGAGCAAAATGGGGAATTTGCAGCTCTAATTCAAGATCTAGAAACTACCCTCAACAGTTCTCCATTGTTGGAAATCCTTTTAATTATTAAATAACATTTTTTTTTGTAAGCTTCGTAGGACTACATCTTCATCCTGTCAAACTTTTCACCTCGATCAGGGGGATAAAACAAGATTTGAACCCTAGACTTCCAGTTCGGTGATAATTCATTCCACGGCCATTGTCAATTGGGCTACCCCAAGCGGACAGCAGTTTTGAGAATGAGGAAGAGGTTCCTCTTCTCTGCAACTAGAGGCTCTGGAAGCACTTTTGTATAGGATATTATAGCTATAGGTGTTGGCCGGATAAATCGATCTTGTGGACAAGATCGATCTCCCAAGTATCAGAAGATAGTCTAGCAACAAGCAGACAAACAAATCTATATTTCTCTAAACATATGCGATTCATAAATAAAAACTATAGAGGTGTTAAGACCCTACCTTAAGTCCAACGCTAGTTTGTAGCAGCCATCCTTTAACCATTCGAAAGAGTTTCCTTTTGAGAACCTGCAATCACAAGCAAGTAAACATCAAATAGCACCTGCATAACTAATATCATAAATCATCTCTGTTATGGTGATCAAGGAATCCATAAAATAAACCATACATCAACAGCTTATTGAGAAAAACAAACTTATTTGTATTAACTTTGAAATAAAAGAACCTTACAACCTTTTCAGCCTTGATGTTGAACAAGCTCTTCCTGGGGTCCGAAACAGGAATTTCCTTTACTTTGACAAGTCTTGCACTTCTCTAAATGAGATCTTAGAGGTATGCAATCTCTCCTCATAAAAACTCAACTAAGAAGACTAAGTTCCAACAGCATTTCACCTCAAAAATATTCAGCTTTCAACACCCCAAGTAACCAGCCCAATGCTCCATTTTATAAGGCAGAGGAAGGAGGTTATAGGTCCACTTATGAAGGGATAGAGTCCTCCTTCAAAGGGATAAGCTCCTCAAATCAATGGGTTAGCTCCTTAAGGTATGGGATGCATGAACCTTAAGGGAGCGAATTTGCCACCTCAAGATTCCTTCCAGAAGCTTCTAGAAATGACTGAAAGTGAATTTTTTAGAATATACTCGCACCTTTAACTTTTACAGGGGTCCGCACCCATAACACAGAGACAGAGCGGTCAGGTGCGCAGGATACATGACCATTAGGTGCGGGACCGCAGGTAATGTAAAGAGAAAGTGCAGAACCAGAGTTTTAGAGACTTTTGAGGGCTTTCTCTTATTTTCAAGGCTTGGTATGAGGAACTGAGGCTTAAGACTTGCAAAGGAGGAAAGTATGAGTGGTAATGGACTCACACAGATTGCAGAATGTCAAGGTGACAATTTTTTGTGCAACAAATTGCCCCCTAAAGTGAAAAGTCTATAATAGATGAGGATAGAGTTTGTCATCTATGAAGAGTGAAGTACTTTATCATTTCAAGGATCGTCCTATGGACACCCCAGTCAGAACCTGTAAAAACATTCAATGCGAAATATATATATGTGAACATATCATCGTTGAGGTAGGCATTCCCATACTTACATCAAAATTAACTAGAAAATTGACTAAATTGTTCTGATATAGGAATGATTTTGTAATACATCAAAAGTATAGACATATGTAGACACAGTACGGGCGCAGCCATCTGTTTATGAATAGTCCACTATATAATGAATAACAAAATTCCTTGCAGCCTGGATGGTAGAAACTAGATCCAGGGTCTTGATTTCTGCTTCCCGAACTAGTACGATTCTATCCATGTGAATGAATGTGTCGAAGTAGAACATGGTAGAAACCACTTGATTACCAGTCAATGATGTGAACTGTTAACAAGTGTGAGAGAAACCACCAATAATTTCAATGGCTCTCAAAGTACTCAGTACAAACCATGAAATGTGAATAAATGAGCTGACATCGAACAAGTCATAGAATCCTTTGATCGAAGGTCAATGATGCAACCTATCGTCGAAGGTGAGAAACCTGCCATTAGGGCATGCAGATTTCAAGGTACTGACGATTTCTAGATCATCTTTCTAGATAACGAGCTGAAGTCAATAAAAAGCGATCTGTCATAGGCAAGCCCACAACACGAAATCATAGATCAAGTTTTGAAGAAATATATTGGCAAGGACTGACTCAGGGATGGTCAAAATGGATGACAGATATTTTGCAGATGAATGGTTTATTCTGAACTGACCTCTTGAACACATAACGACACTGCAGATGGTTTGGTGACAATTGACCCAAAGCTAATACCCAGAAACCGACTGAAGACTTTCAATATGGTTTGATTAACTGTTAGGCAAAGGATTTCCCAACCCAGGTAAATAACAAGTGTCGTGTTCAAGAGTGGTTAATTGCTTTTCTAAAATACAAAGTGTAACAAACAGGTTCATTTTTCTCTCTTTTCCCCCACCATTTCTGGCAAGTACCTCTTTATTTTTTGACAAGCTTGAGGTGGATAACATTTGCTTGTTTATAAGATCATCCTTCGAATGAGTCCAACTTAGTTTAAAATTCGAACCCTAAGAAGCAGTGGTTCGTTCCAATTTAAAATTAACACGTCATTTACTGTTAAATTTTAACTAGTCCAGTATAAGAAAAACTCAGTGTTTTTCAATTTTCGGGAGTCAGAAGAAAAACTTAAGAAAACTCCATGGGGGTCCTTTTTCGTAAATTTGTGTCCATCAAGCCCAAAAAAGTATAAAACAATACTTGAGAGAACCGTTTGACCATTGCGATCAAGGAGTACTTTTCATAATTAGTGGCTCCGATCCGAAAAAGTAAAAAAGCGATCGAAGACACGTCGTTTTATAACCAATATCGAACTTGAAACGACAAAAGTCCGGTGATATTTTCATGTTTACACAGTCAGAAAAGAGTTGTAAGTGAACCGCCCTATTAATTCTGTTTAACAAGTTAAAACAGGAAAAACTAGGCAATCTTTTCATATTTTACGAGTCAGAAAAGAGCTTAAAGAGGACTCCAATGTTTCTCTTTTTCGAGAATTTTTGAAAGAGTTCGAAAAAGTGAAAAAAGTACTCTTTGTTGAAATATGATCAATTTTCTCCTGAAAAATCCAATATTCTACACAAAAACTCAAAGCATTACTCATACCTGTTTAAGATAAATAAAAATGTATTTTAAAAGTTACCTTTTTAAAGTGAAAAAATAAATAAATTAAAAATTCATTTATTCAAAAAATCTTATAAAAAGGGCTTTTCAAAGTTCATTTTTACCATTTGATTTCAAAGTGAGAAGTGAGAGCTTTTGGGTAAAAAACTTTCTGTGAAGATTCTGGAAAATCCATCCGTTGGAATCGAAAACCATCGGCTCCAGGTAATCCACATCCTCTTTATCTTGCATTTTAACCGTTTACATTTCATTTTTAGGCTTTAATTTTGATTTTTAAGGGAAAAATTAGTTTAGAAATTTGCTCGCGGGTGTCCGCAGGTGCAACACGCGGGCCCTGCAGACCCCGACTTTTTCTACAAATAAAAAAGTCGTGGGTCTCCACTTGTTGGTTACAGCCAGTGCGAACCTACGCACTGTCTGTAAGTGGCGGGGGTGGACCCTGCGAAAATGAATTTTAAAATTGATTTTTCTCCATTTTTGCCCAAAATTTTCCGAACAAAATTGTTCTAACATGTCTTTTTTGCATTATAGGACACTCAAAATGCTTATTTGGCGGAAACGTGAGCATGAGGATGTGGATCTTGCTGCAATAAATCATCCACCCACAATACAAGCATTCAAAGCATGCGGACTGTTTAATTTCTGGGCCATACCAGGCATGAGGGCCCAAGTAGGCTTCTTGCAATGGTTGGTAGACAGGTGGAACATACAGGACCAGTGTTTCGTGATTGGTGGCCACCGACTCGAAATTGAGCTAGAAGACATATATTTTTTGACTGGTTTGCCCAAGAGAGGTGAACGATTATCTCTTTTCGAGACTAGGCCAAGTGGCCAGTCTGTCGCTAGTCTTTGATTGGAGTTTTGCAATGATCAAACGAAGGACAAATGGATCGATATTAAAACTATCGCCCGTCCTGAACTTAAGGTTATTGCATTTACTCTCACCAGACTACGTAGGAGTGCAGCATTGTATGTGGCTACTAGATCCCAGATGCAAATGGCTGTAGACTGTTATCGAGGTACCATATTCAACTGGTGCGAAGTTGTGTTGGCAAATGTAAAAGGCCAACTAACCAGAGCAAAGAACATACAACTGAAAAACTTTGGATACGGTTTCCTTGTTGTGAGCTTTGTTCTAGAGAGGGTCCCTATGCTAGTCCCACAACAGCTTTCTGTTGAGGCTGGTCTTCCTTGAGAGCCTAGGATAATGCATTGGGTTGCTTTGATGGCCTGTCACCCTGAGGAGGGTTCAGAGGTTGTTCGATTTCTGCCTAAGTATTTTCGTTGGTTGAGCAACCAACTTTTTGTGATTCAAGATTTTCCATATGTCGGGATGGATTATCGCGGTGACCTAGACATGATTCTTCCACCAGGAGAGCAGTGGGATGATTCAAGTAAAATCATTTTCAACACTTTCTAAGTTTTAACCTCCTTTTCTTTTCTTTTCTTTTCTTTTCTTTTTTTTTCTTTTTTCTTCTTTTTCTTTTTTTTTTCTT
>APFE030471968.1:123935-166051 GCA_000404065.3 Pinus taeda | reverse complement strand
TCAGTTGGGAAACAGTTGGGCCACGAGAAATAAGAGGTGAGTAACAGGTAAAACCCGTGAACTCTGCCCGAAATTAAGGAAATTGAATTTTTTAAGTGTTTTAACATATGTATGCAAGTTGGATATATGCTGACTCGTGTCTACACGCTTTTACTACAGGGAAAAGTAGCATATAGGGAATAAAACACTGGTTTTTAGATTTTGGACCATGTCTGGAAGGAAGGGTTGCCCTAGGCCATAATCAGAGCATTAGATCTACCAAGAGTGGTAAATGGTTCTATAACACCCATTGCTTCCGAAATTCATCCAATCAAAGGAAAGTATTTACACAAAGCTATTTATGAGAAGGACATTTTGGAAATACTACATGCACTTAAGAAATGGCGACCTTACCTAATCGAAAGACATTTCAAGGTAAAAACAAATCATGATAGCCTTAAATAGTTTTTAGAACAAATATTATCTTCAAAAGAGCAGCAGAAATGGGTCACAAAGATGTTGGGTTATGACTTTGAAATCATTTACAAAAAAGGGAAGCAAAATGTTGTTGCAAATGCACTCTCAAGAAAGGATGAGGATGTGGAAGCATTGATTTCCGCCATTTCTATTATCCAACCAGATTGGATAAACGAAGCAAGCGATGAATGGAGGAATGATGAAGAAGTGTGGGAACTCATTCAAAAGATACAACAAGACCCTAGTACATCTGATTCATTTAGTTGGAAAAATGATTCGTTATGGTACACAGATCACTTATACCTCTGTAAGAATTCTCAACTCAAACAAAAAATTCTTATGGTATTGCACACCTCTCCCTTAGGAGGGCACTTATGATTTTTAAAAAATTACCACAGGGTTAAGAAGGAATCTTTTTGAGATGGCCTTAAATCTGATATTCAAAAGTTTGTGGCAGGATGTTTGGTTTGCAACAAAATAAAGTTGAAAAAATTAAGACCTGAGGTCTATTACAACCTTTATCCATTCCAAGTCAATGTTGGGAGGAGGTTTCAATGGGTTTTATCACAGGTTGATCCAAGTCCAAAGGAAAGAATGTCATCATGGCTGTAGTTGATAAACTTACCAAGTATGCACACTTTTGTGCATTATCTCTTCCCTTTAAAGCCAGTACAATTGCTACTTCATTTATGGAAAAAATTCAAAAGCTACATGGAAACCCAAATATTATTGTAAGCGACAAAGATCCCATTTTCACTAGAAAATTTTGGACATAATTAATTTTTTTGTCTCAGTACTCATTTAGCTCATAACTCATCTTATCATCCTAAATTTGATATGAAAACGAAGATAGTGAACAAATGTTTTGAAGGATATCTTCATTGGTTTGTATCTAATAAACAAACACAACGAGTCAAATGGTTTCCTCTGGCTGAATGGTGGTATAACACTTACTTCCATACTGTAGCGAAAATGATCCCATTTATGGTTCTTTATGGATATCATCCACTATTCATCACATCATATTCAAGAGAAAATTCTAAGGTTCAAGCAGTGGAATATCACATCGAGCATCAACAATAACTTCTCCAAATCTTAAAGGATAAGCTCACTTTGGCATAGAATAGAATGAAACAACACGTGGATCAGCATCGTAGCACAAGAAGTTTTGATGTAGGTGACTGGGTATTTCTACGGCTACAACCATACAAACAAATGCCTCTCAAGCAAGCTAAGAAGGATAATAAATTATTACCAAATTGTTATGGTTTGTACAAGGTGTTGCAAAAGATTGGTACTATGGCATACAAATTCGAGCTTCCTACAACTTTTCGAGTGCACCCAATTTTTCATGTTTCATGCTTAAAGAAGGTTATAGGTGACAAGCTCTCAGCTCAAACAACATTGCCTTAACTTGACAAGGAAGGAAAAATCATATTGGAACCTGAAGCAGTCACAGAAACAAGAACTCGAAAACTACAAAATCGATCAATTTTAGAGTATCTTATCAAGTGGAAGAACTTATCTATTGAAGATTCCACATGGGAGGATGAGAATTTTATATAGAAGCATCCAAAACTACTCAAGCGTTGAGGAAAACGCTTTTATGAAGGAGAGGGGCATGTTAGGTCCCTATAATACTAGTGTATTGCCTTATTATTATTGTCATGGTAACCCCTTATTTTTATTTTTGTTCCCATGTTGTCCCCATATTGTTATTATTGGGCCCCATAGAAGCCCACTATTGTTATTATTGTTCCCTTACATTATTATTGTTATGTCGACTTTGATTATATTGTGACCCCTTAGACTCCTATATATAGAAAGGAGGTCTTTCATTTGTATCATCCAAGAATTGTTCATTTGTGTAATATAAAGGAGGTTTCCCCCTTGATGAGGCTAATTTTGAAGTCGTTGCTCTATTTTTTCTTCTATTTTGTGAGTTGGTTTCATAACAAATATGCCAAAAATGTCATTTTGTCTTTCCAAAGCTTTTTTCATTGCCTTTGCCAATTTCCTTAGCCATAATAATTTGAATGAACACCCATTAGAATTTTTTACCCACCATTCATCTTGGAATATGTGTCCCATGACCATGGTCTTATATATTTTTACATGGATTTTTTCAAGAGGGCTGTTACAAACAAGTTTAATAGTGTTTACATAAAAGTGAATAATGTGAAAAGGAGAAATGTAAATTAAAGAAAATAAAGTGTGAACATTTACCTTTTTAAGAAGGTTATATATCATGATCAAACTTATATTCTAAGGTTCAATTAAAAGTAATATAATAAAAATAATTTTTAAGTTATATACTTTTTAATATTAAGTGAAATATTACAAAGTTTGTGCATCAAATAAAATGGAATGATGAAAAAAGAATATTTCCTCAAACCACCCAAAATTATAAACTAGTGCTACTTTGAATTAAAGGGACAATTAGATGGAAGGGTACTACGATTTCTATTACTCCCGCAACATCTAATAATTATGTTAGTACCAAATTTTGCTAACCAATTATTGATTATTGAGTCAAATATAATAGAAAAGATAGGATTTTGAGTATGATATAAGTGAATCACAATTTACTGTTAAATAATTGTAGATAAATGATGATAACATAATTATGCATTCACTAGAGATAAAAAAATTGGAGTCATTTATCTTAAACATTAAAAATAAGTTCTTAACATTATCTTGTGAGGGAAAGAGGATAACAAGAATTCACAATGGCTTCTTGCAGAAAAGTTGTCATTAAAATTTATAGATGGTAGACACAATGATAAATACAATATGATGATGAATCACAAAAACAAGGTTATGATGATTTAGAAGGGAATATTAGAGGTTGAACAAAACCATTATCAATAAAGATGAAGAAATTGCACACAAATAAAAATGTTGCAACAACAAAATATAAATATTAAAATAACTTACAAAAAAGAGATTGAACATGTCAATAAAAACTATTGTCAAAATATGTTGAAATTTATCATTTGAGCAATCCTAATAAAACTCTACTAATAGAAATCAATAAGCTAAAGAAAGAGAAGAAACCATTGCAAGAAACATTAAAGAAACTAACTAACAAAGGAATCACTAATTGATAAATAAACAATGACCGATTCCATTGATATAGAAAATTTATCAAGGATAGAAACCTGGACAAATTCAAGGAAATAATACAAATTCAAGTGAAGTTCTATCAATGGACATTTCATTAAAAGTATCAAGAGACAAGGTTTCCAGAAATAAGATGCAAGATACAAGGAATCCTGATCATCATCCAAGCTATAAAAGTCATCATATTATTCAATAAGCTAACAAAGACGAAATCAATAGGAGAAGCTAAGTGAACATCATATTATATTTAATAAAAACTCAAGTCGAGAGTCTTATTATTTTCCAAATCATACAAGTTATTGCCACATGGTTTATCAGAAAATTAATGTAGGTTGTTATAAGCCTTCCAAAATTTGATAGTTCTATTCAACTCTTCATAACTCATAATTTTTTGTCATTAACCATGACAACTTCAAGAATAGAAAATCATGTGAAGACATTACAAACCAAAAAGAAACATAAAACCATTTTCATTAATATGCTTTGAGAACAAAGTGGGAAGACTTGTAACATACATAGGACATATTACAATTAAGATTATCTTATAGTGATTATTATGTAATAAATAACAATCATGTAACAATAGTCATATAATAATTATTATATAATCATCGATGGGTATTAATTATAAGTCATGCTCTTCTCTAAAGACATGACCTACCACCCACCACATGTATTTATACATGTGTTTTCTACTTATGGAATGATGAATTCAATACATATACATTTTCAATGAGAGAATACTTGTAACATAGCTAGAACATAATACAACTAGAATGATCATATAGTGATGATCATTAGTTAATCTATCTATATTTAACTATATACATCCTATTATTTTCTTATTATTCACATTCTTCATCATTAAACATTGTTATTTTATTACTATTCATTTTATTTTTCATATCTCTTTTCAAGTAACCTTTTTAGTCTCCATATGATAGATGGTATTTAGTAAATAGTTTTCTTGATAGTACTCTCTAGAATATACACACCATGACATGCTATTGAAACCAACTTAACTCTATTTTTATTTTCAGATTTATAAATATCTACAAATATCAAATCAATGTAAACATTTTTACAATTTTGGCTAAAATTAATTTGCACTTTCAAAATTTTAATCCTTTAAATTAGTTTAGAGCAAAATGGATAACATAAATCATATAAAATAAATTTTAAAAATGATAATAAAAAATAAAAGTAAAATTTCTCTGCTTACAACCAGGCTGAAAATACACAAAATAGAATTATAAACTGAAAATACACCACCAAAAAAATAAAAGTAAAAATAATTAGTATTATGATTTAATACATAATTATGAGTTGTTTTCTTCCTCTGTATATCCCATTCAACATTTACTATGTTCAACTATAAGATATAAAAAACTTTACTATAGAGACTAATCCATTTTTCACTTGGACAAGGAGATGAAGTCCGTTAGGTAAATGATACAGAAGTGGTTGGAAAGGTTCTTATTAGGTTATTTATTTATTTTTTTCAATTTCAGATTAGGCAGGAGCTTATATCAGGTTAGTGTTAGTTTGATGGATTATTTACAGTATCATTAGGATGTTGTTATAAAGATTATGTAAGGTTAAGTTATAAATTTTTTATTTAGGAATTTAGACTTCTGTGATCCATAATATTGTTTAGAGAATTTTCGGCGAAATCACATAAATGATCTTTTGTCAACGCGTTTGTCAACCCGTTTCGTGGTTCATCGTCAGGACAAGTTGACGATGAACCACACTAGTTAGTTCCAAACGGGTGGACAAAAGATCATTTATGTGTTTGTCAAAAGTTGGCTTTCATAAACTTTGACTCTGAATTTAAGATTGAAATGGATGAGTAAATTTCACAGAAACCAACTGAACTACAACGACAAATGGATTACTTTACCGTTACATCCAATTTTATCTTATGTTTAAAAGGGTGAAACTGCTCCATTGTCAAATTTAACTAGCCCTGTCATAGGGCATTAAATGACTGATTAGCGGCATGCTCTTTAACTTTATAACACACCCCATTATTTTTCATTGATCTTGTTATCTACTAAGCTATACTTCGCTTTAGGGTTGTTAAAGCACTGGAATTTCAGCAAGTTGTTTTTTAAACTGGAATTTCACCACGTTGTTTTTTTAAAATAAAATATCAAATCCTACACACAACCTGGAACTGATATACTTTACCAACGAGCATGCTAATGCATTGTAAAAGCTAAAGAATAATACTCCAACAGGATGTACTCTTAAGTCCAAAGAGGATTACTCCAGCTGAAGTTGTTGTACAGTTAAGTCCAAAAAGGATTGAGCTGAAGTTGTTGGGTTTGTAATACACGGTATGTGTTTCACTTGTACCTCTTCATGTAAGATGGTAGAAAGCAGTTGGCTACTTGAAAGTTACTCTAGACACCATCAGACACTATTTCTTCCGTTGGAAAAAAAAAAAAGAAAAAACAGAATTGGTAAAATGTGTGTAAAACTGTTACATCCTCAGCCGTCAAAAATACGATGCAATGGCCCCATGGGGATTAAGTTAAACATCATAACATACTCGGTGAAGCTTTGAGGGCGAAAGAAGTGGACAGGTTTCTATAGGGTTGGTAGTCTGCAAAACATTTCTCCTTAAAGAGGAGACAGTACTTGAGGAGTAAGTGAGTTTGATAGTCAAAATATTTTCTTTTTGATCATCATATGAATAGAATATAGCATTTTCCTTAAATTTGAAGCAAACTTTCACCTTCTGCATTACTGAATCCTCTGACTTCATGATATAGAAAATAAAATTGGTACAAGGATAAGCACATGCATTGTACGATTGAAACGTACAGAAAATAAATCTGGTACATGGAAAAGCACATGCATTTTACGGGCGAAGAATGGCCGTTGACAGAGCGTTAAGCGAATGCCAGTTAAAACTACCAAACAACCAAACTACCGAACCCTACTGATTTTCTTTCACCAAATTCAGAAGATATGCCAATGGAGATGCGTTTGCATTCAGCAGCTCCATTATTCTTTGTACCTGAACACCTGATTCTCGGTGATGTGAAGCTTAATATCGGTGATGCATTAATCCATCCCTATCATCAAAAATAAGATTCGAGCAATCTTTCTCAGATTTGTTGAGAAAAAAATAACCAGCATTAATCCATTTCTATTTTAAAAATAAGATTCAAGCAATCTTTCTGAAATTTGTTGAGAAAAAAATAACTAAATTCCGACCATTTTCTGACCTCTGAGCAAATTTGCCACTCATAAGCCTGTGCATTCAGCAGCTTCATTATTCTTTGTACTGAGTACCAGATGGTTGGTGATGTCAAGATCAAATGACCATTACCAGAAGTGGAGGAGGGTTGAAGATTGAAAGTAATGCAGGTGACCGGTGGAATAGTCGTGAATCGTGATGTGTTTTTCAGAGTCCGACCACGACTATCTGCTTTTCGTCTTTCCTTATTATCTTGCTGAATATGCCCAACCTCACAATATGCCACCTGTCTCATTGCAAATTGTCTTGTTTGTTTTATTCATTAAAATTAAATTACCAAGGTTTTGTATCTTTTTGGGTATATATTGGGTAATTGGGTAGATTGGGGTGGATTAGTGAAGTGAATTGTGTGAGAAATAACTAGTAAATAGTTATAGATGTGAATATAGGTTTAGAATTCATATTATTTTACATATATTTAACAAATAAATTTTAAAATATTTTTTTCATTTATATTAAATTAGAGTGTATATATATATGTCATAACTCATAATTTCATGTCACAACTCAAGCCTGTAATTTATCTTTGTAGTTTTCAAGTTTGTGATAGCATATTTTATGTTTATTGATATTGATTTGTTATTATTTTATCTTATAATTCATTTTAAATTAACATATACGTATATATATATGGGAGCTTAATAGTCAACTTCATCAAAAAATTCAAACTCAAGTTGAACCTAATCATTGTCGAACGTGAACCCAAACTCGAACCATGTGACATTGGGGGTAGCCAGCCCAACATATAGCAGAAATTGCGCAAATCTAGCCAGACAGCCTTCTGGACTCAGAAAATGTGCAATGTAGTCAGACATGCTTCCCTGCAAAAATTACGAGGTCTGACCCAGGATAGCCTGTTGGGCTCAGAAATTGCGAAATGCAGTCAGACATGGTTCCTTGAGAAAATTGCGAGGTCTTACCTACGACAGCTTCTCAGCCTAGAAGTTGTGCAATCTTGGGAGACAGTGACTTGTTCCTCCCAGAAATTGTGCAATCCCTCTGGGACATCCATCTTTGCTTAGCCCAAAAACTGCGCAGATATTCATCCCAAGCTCGCAGACCAATGCATGTGCTTTCAGGTTGACCGGTTCCCTCTAGGATCGAGAAAAACTGATTTGCATGCATGGATTACTTCTCCCAAGGTAGCATGCAAAGGCATCCCTCGATTTAGGGATCTATTTTTAGCAACTGGAGGTTACATACAAGGATCATTTCAGAAACCTCCCACCAAGAGTCACTTTTCCTAGATTTGTGGCATGTGTGTCACAACCTCGATTTTATCAAAATTCATCACCCAGACACTGCAAAGCTCATTCCTCACATCAACCTTGTAGCTCTGACATCCCACATTGCATCTAGGAGTCATTGGCACATTTAGCTCAGTTTTTTTGGGGTAAGCCCACTTTTCATGTCTTGCATTGCATTTCGGTCACCTTTTGTGTTTCACTTTGTGTGAGTACTTTCTGCTTGATTTCAGTGAGTGTTTGTTATCATTTTGACGTATGCTAGCTTGTAGAAGCACTGTTTCAGTTTTCATTCGCATCTCATTGTTGTTGCATGCATGACATTGTTTTTGCACGAATGGTCGTCATTGTGGTGACTCGCTTCGCACACATGCATGCTTTTGTGTTTTCTGAATCCCGCACTTTACGTTTGCATGCATGATCATCCACTTTTGTTTGCACTCATCTCACCATGCATTCAGACTTCTCATGTTTTAAGTCGTCCGTCAGCTAGTTTGGGCTGCCTTGGCCCAGACTGTGCCTTGCCTGGCTAGCACTACGCATTTTTGGAAATGAAGGCTTTGCCTTCCCTCCAGAAATTGCACAAGTGTAGCCTAGCACTAACCTCCAGACTTGCATTGCGCAATTCTTGGAGGCATTGTCCAGCTAGCCCCAAAAACTGCACAATGCAATGTGCTAGTTGCATACCATTGCTAACTAAAATTGCACATTATGCAGTTTCAATCCTTAGCATGATAGGCTGGACTGTGCATTGCATAGTTCTAATAGTGAGTCATCCTTCCCACAGCCCAAACTGTGCATTGCACATTTTTTGTAGTTAGTCTCCCGACCTCAGGTCAGAAATTGTGCAACCTTCACAATCAATCGCACAGGTATGTTGCAAGTCAGTCCTCAAGTTTGCTTTGTTTTTTGACTGACAGATTGCTTGCCATGAGTGTTGCTATATCTTCAAGTATCACAGGTGTCCATCCGCCTCCCAGTAACACAGGTACAACGACTTCCAGGAGAGAAGAGTTAAAGACACCGTTAAGAGTGCAACTAGGGATGCAGTTGATCAAGTGTCTATGAACTTGCCTATCCACAAAGACATCCAATTGTTCATGGACAAGGATATCAAGATGAATGGCAATGACATCACAATGAGAAGCACCATCAGCAGCAGTAGAAGGAAACATGCCTGCATGCGACAAATGCAAGAGGAAGGTTGTTGACAACATAGAGGCAGAGCCAAGCTGCAAGTTCAAAGCATATCCACTCATGACGAAAGCATCTTTGGAGATTGAGGTTGTGAGGTGATAGCGTGACACAAATATCGCGCAAAGGAAGAGAAAGGAACAAAGAAATAGTTGCATGTGTTGAAGCAGCAACTCAAGGAAGAACAAGAATTGCATAGACGAGAGAATGAGTTTCAGCAGGAATAGGTATAGCAGGGGGTGCAACATGCACAAACGGATGAAACTACACCCGTACAAGTTATAGATCCATCCCAGCAGCTGGCACGGAGTAGACAAGGTGAGCAGTGTTGTTGATCACATGCAAGGGAATGCAACAACATGCTTTTCATTGTGTGCACGCATGCGACCCCACCCATTCATCAAACTCACCGAGGTGAAGACAAGAAACAAGTCTGACTGGAGTTGTACGTGTATTTGACAAGTTGATGCACATGACCACCAACACATGCTTGGAGATCAGCGTAGACGCTATGCATCAACATGTTGTCAGTCCAGTCACACCCAAGATGACCATGTGCATGATCTCAGATGAGTTGGACGGAGGAGCCATATTAGTGCACCCAGATGCAATGAAGGCAAGAGTTCGCTTCAGAAAGATGTCACCATTGAGCACACGAACACCATCACAGACGACAAATCTTGGCATCAGCTCACCACCTTCGACAATCACAAGGATGTCAAAGAGTTTGTCTCACCACAATGGCCCGAGTTTCAGTGATTTCTTACATGGCTTGCTCAATCCATTTTGTCTCACATGGGCAAATGTGCATTGTAATGTAACGTCTGGTCAAGTGGAAGTTCAAGTGTCAATAGTTGAATGTAATAGTCATATAGTAGTTGAAGAGTAATGAGGGTAGATGAATGGTCACAAAGGGAAACGTCAAGGGTCACCCCACCCTTTGCTATAAATAGTCCCTCATAACTCATTGTAAAGTCTTTTGGTAAGCCAAGCTTTCCATAGGAGTATCTTAGAGAAAGCCTGGACAATCTTGTAACGAGCCTTGGCTTCTCCGTTGCACAAAGCTAGTATATCTCTTTGGAGGAGTAGGAATTTGTGGCTGTAATGCTCCACTATCGGGGCTAATGGGTGGACATGGATGTATTGTATGATTGAAACTTACACTTATTAATATAACAAAGGAAAAACGTTTTATTCATATGTTGTATTGTATTCCAACTATCTTGTTTACTCTAAATGATATATGTATCTGTTTTCTTATGCATGCATGTACGGACTATTTTGTATATGTATGAATCGTACTGAAATGTGGTGATTGGTTTAACCATCACTTTTGATTGCTCACTATCTTTCTTTCCAGCTGGCATTACATCTTCGCTCATGTGTTCCCTTTCAAGCCAAGTACTATTACAGGTTTCCAAGGGGCATAGTCACCCCATTTTCTATGTGTTAGAATCGTTCATGCACCTTCCTTGACTCACTGCAACTGTCACGCCCTTGCTACCAACAAGGACATCTTACTTGCCTTTGTACGAAACCACGGTCAAGGCAATATTGTATGATTCACTGCTGGGACTCCTACACCAAATGGTTTGAGGTCTAATTGGGACTTCCTACTGGGGAGATCCCCTGACATGTCTGGTGCTAGAAGGAGGGCCAAATGACAAGCTGAGTCCTCACATCTATTTTGAATCTCTACATATCCATCATGACTAACTATAGAGTTTCTCTTCTAGAGTGTATGTCTTATGGAAATGACTTCGAAATCTCAGAAGAGCTCTCGGATAACTTGTCACACAAAACATATGATGGTGGAGGCTATTTAGCCTTGGTTAGGCATGTGGTCGACAATGTAGGCTCATAGTTGAATTGAGGCTTCTGTGATCCATAATAGTTGAAAGAATAACTTCGGCGTAAATCACATGTAGACAGACATTTGTCAAATGATTCACGTCGAAGTTATTCTTTCAAATGTAGGCTCATGTGAAAGACATGGAATCTTTGAAGAGTACATGAGTTGCGCGTTGTTCATCTACACGCTTCGAGGGAACCCATTGCATTGGTGTGCCATGCTACTTGAAAAATCTATTCATTCTCTTGCTCATCTGGTCACAGAGATTGACCGTGCTTTCAATCGTATTTAACTGTAAAGCACTCGATCAAGAAATTCTGAAATTACGAAAAGCACCCGATGAATCCGTTGAAAAGTTTCACACACACTTTTGTAATCATCCTAACCGATTTCTCGAAGATGAAATTAATTGGGAATTTATCGATGGAATATTTGAGTATCTTCTTCACAAATCTAAAAATCCACAATTCTTGAAATCATTCAAATCTCGCTCAACATACCTTAGTGATGGAGCTATGCAATCACAGGCAGGCATAGTTACTTTCACAAGTGACTATTCGCCTTCACCTCATCAAACAACTCTACCACTGCAGAGTGATGTGGGGGAGCATGCACACGCATCTGTTGAACTGTCACATCCTCCCTCCCCACCTTCTCTTGATATCTACGAAGATTTGGTTTGCAAGCTTGTTGGTTTTCACGTGGATTTGTTCCCTCAACCTCCTTCCCCCTGTTCTGTTGATCCTTCGGATTGTATTGTCTTGTGCTCTTCCATTCCAGACTCCTCACCTGTTGTGAACGAGGATCAAACTGTTGACAGAGTTGGTGTTGTGAAGCTAACCTGCACCATCATTCATGATGAATGTGTGCGAGAATCTAAAGAATAACCCGCAATGAAGGATGACTCCCTTCTAGAAGCGCTGCATTTGCTTTATCTTGACATCCCTTGTGATTCTAGCACTGCTGATTTCCCCAGTGAAAACTCATTTCTAATGATTTTATTTTTGATCATTTGCAAGACACATCGGATGTCGGTCTATCATTACATTGTAGAGAGGACACATCTTCCTCCAAAAATCATTCCAATCTGTTATCTATCATTTCTGAAAATACAGAGGGTGAACATTCTTGCTTCTCATCTACCCCTATGCACGATTCATCAAATCATGAGGATGCCAACAAACATCTTGAATTTCCTGATCTTGGTTGTTGTGATCTCTCCACTTCTTCATTCGATCACGATGTTGATTCAATCATTGTTAATCTGTCTAAGACACTGGTCTATGATGATCTATCTGTCAACAAAGTCGAAAACCCCTAGACTTTCGAGGCACTTCAGCCCGAGCTGTTATGTGAGGCCCTCTTTGTACTGAGGTTAGTTTCACTTCCGATCAGGAAATTGTTGAAATTTTTAAGGATCTTCATTACTCTTTTCTTTGCATTGAAGATCAACCAAACACCTAGATTTTTCTTCCTCCACTTGAACTACATGATCCTGTCGCTCACGCACAGGAGGAATATTACAAAACAAGCACACTTGCACAACATAATTGGTCTACCTTTCTCACGTTTTATTGCATGTCATAGTCAAGAGAATGCATACACTCAACATCTGCATGCAGTGTATTAGAACACCATGGCAAGTCCACAAAGTGCATGTCATGCACTTTCACTTACTTCTTTTCTATGGACCCAATTAAGCTCGGAGCGTGTTCATCTTCATCATTATATCTTTCATGCTTGCTAGTTTGTGCAACTGTGAGGTTCGTGAACCATGCCTTCACCAACATGGGTCGACCAATGTGTCGGTGGCTAAATTGGAAATATCACTTCATGTGATCAGGCCTATGCACTGTTAGCTTAGGAGTAGGAGTAGTGTTTTCTTTTGAGTTGTTTACCTGCATGATTTTTTTCTTACTTACTTCGCATGTTTGTTTGTCTTCTTGCTTGTTTTCTTTTTGCTTTTCTTTCGCATTTACTTTTGCTTCTGCTTTGTTTTATGTTTTTTTTCTTGTTTTGCACTTGTAGTTTAGTTTCGCATGAAACAATGTATGACTCTTGAAACAAGCTGGGTAAATTACAAGAGGACTTGTACAACTATCAACATTTGGTTATCTATTGTCCGATCTCTTATGTAAGAACTTGTTACCTTCAGTCCATGATACATCGATGGAGAATACATACTATTTGAAGTGAACCTTGGCAAAAACACAACGCTTGCGCACTAACTAGTGTTACCTACTCTAGTCGGTTGTTTTTGGGTTAACCCTTGGCAGCTCATTCAAGTAGAGTAAGGTGAGGGGGAAAGCCTTAACAAGCACATCAAACGTACATATAAACTACTTCTCTGAAGGAACAACCTCTTCTTTTCTCAATAAGTCGGGATCCTTCTTCTACCTCTAAAATGAATAAGTGCTATGCATAGTTATGAAAAAACGAAAAAAATGAAAATGTGAATTTAAAAAAAAAAAAATGAAAAATGAATAAGGCGAAAGAAGAGAAAGGTTTCTGATTTGAAATTGATCAAGGATCTAGAAAAAGCCTAAAATTCAAAGTTATTGGATTCAAGTGGAAGTAGTGTCATTGCATAGATCTCACAGAAATGACTCCAATGCAATTTGAACGGGCGCATTTGGCCTCCGAATGAATGAGGGATTGCTTGTGGGATTTTGTGATGTAACAATATTTTACTGCTTGACACATGGAAAAAGTACAGGTTCAGCTCAGTGGCAGATCTCCAGCTTCGCTATAGTGGTAATATCTTTAGTTTGGTTGCAAGGTAAAATAATGGGTTGAATGGATTAAAAGGTAATTATACATGATGATGATATATTAAAATGTCATTTTTAAAACAAAAGCCATATATTAAAAATCCATATGGCGCATTTGATTTATTATATAAAACATATATTAAATGGCACAGTTTACAAACCTATGTAAAAAGTAAATAGTGGAATGGCCAATGTAATGGGTTATAAACCCTAGCAACGAAACATATATTGCAAACCATATATTATAAGCATGGTGGACTTTAATATTAAAGTGTTAAAAACCATGTGCTATGTTCAACATCACCACGGAGTTGGTATTCGGTTCGGTCACATCTCATGCTATGGTTGGCCACTGAAGTTAATGGTTGTAACGTTACATGCCATGTTTATGCCATGATCTTCGCTCCATTCATGAAAAATTTTAGGGGTTATTGTTCGATCAGTGGGCTAATTTTCCATGATTTTTCCACAAAAAAGATTCGCCAATTTCCAATTTTATAAAAGACGATTCGCCGAAATTTTAGAATATAAAATTATTTTACCTTAAAAATCACCAACATTATATAGATACTATATATAAAATCATTATAAATTTGAATAATTTTACAAACATATCAATAAACATTTTACAGTTTGCATATTAGGGATTAGTGAGATTCGCCAAAGTTTTTAAACTTCAAGAAAATTTTCCATCCTTAAAATTTTCCTTGGCTCCATTACTCTATACCTCCGCTTTATACATCCGCCATATTAATTATACGTTCTGCCTTATCCTTATTTATCCATACCAACCTTATCCTTATTTAGCCATACCTCCACCCACTTATATATGGTTGTAATAAATGTTAGTTGGGAGGAGAGGATCCGAAGGATAATATGTATATGGTTGAGATATTGTATGGGTTTGTTGGAATAAGGATATGGTTATGTTGATATGGAGTGATAAGGGTTGGATAATGTATTCGAAAGCTAAGAGAAATATGATTTCAAAAACAAACTATACACCAAACATCAAATGTCATTTTAATATTTAGTTTCGTTTTGTTAGAAATGGATATGGTAGAGGATTAATGTGAGATTATTTTGGAGTGATAAATGTAAAGTGGTTATACAGGGTTATTTTTTGTTACCAAAATATTATATATATGGTAATGTTATGTCATGGAAAAGATAGATGAGAGTTGTGATATTTTGTACAACAGAGAAATTGTTTTGTGTAGTTTTGGAGATTTAGAGGTAGAACATTACAGGTTTATTCTAGGAATTGTAGGGGGTCCTTTTCAACGCCATCAATTGCGTCGGATTTTTGAGGTCGAGCATAACACAATTGGACCAGCCAGGGATATTGTTGATGTAACTTTGATGTATTTTTTGGGCTTTTAATTTCCAATATAAAGGCCCCCCATTGAAGACTGGACCTAAAGATATAGGCTTTGAGATAGCCGAACTCTGTTATCAATCTCTTGCATCACTTTTCTTCTCATGGTTCGCTATTCTAATTTGTTGCAACATTATTATTTAACTGTCCATTTTTATGTATTTAATGGTGTTAAATCATGCGTTAACACTTTCTAACAGAGAATAAATCACAATTTCAATTTAAGATCTTTTAGGGATCATTTGCTATCAGAGCAGTTTGTTGTTAACTGTGATTTGGAGTGTGTATGATCATGAGGAACAAATCTAAGCTTGGTGAAGGAGAACTTGTTGCACGAGATCTAGAAGTTGGCTCGAGAAGAAGGACAACTCGAGGAGACGAAATGGTTGAAGAAGGAAGCGGTGATCATCCGTTTGGATTTGATACAAGCTTCATAGATTTTCATGACCTTGTGAGCCATGGTCGAAGAATTGTATCGAGAGTTTAAGACATCAAAGTCTAAGGATGAAGAAGGGAAGCCATCACAATTTGGAAAAGAAGAGGAAAGCGATAAAAAAAACCCTATTACTTCTCTCTTGAATTCATCTAAAACTTCAAAACCGCTATTGAAACTCGATGTTAAGTTCGAGTTGCCCATGTACAATGGAGAAGTTGATGTTGAGAAGCTTGACAATTGGGTCAGAAAAATGGAGGTATATTGTAATGTGCCACATATCGCTGAAGATGAAGTCAAAATCAAACTAGCATTGCTTCGTTTAATGGGCACAACATTAATTTGGTGGCAGAGTAAGTTACAGAAAGGTACTGAGCATATCGGTAATATTTTTCCATCATGGCTTGATTTTATTACTGTACTTAGAAAGGAATTTTATCCATTGGGATATAAGGAAAAAACTTTAATAGAGTGGAAAGGACTAAAAGTTAGGAAAGGCCAAGCAGTGTAGGAATACACAGATGAGTTTCATAAGAAGGAGTTGATGTTAGATATTCCTTTGTATACTCAAGAAACTCTAATGAAATACATAGGAGGATTACGTGAGTATGTTCGTAATACTGTATTTATGTTTAGTCCTACTAACCTGGATGAAGTGGCAGTACAAGCGACTTACATTGAAGCAGGTAAGTTGGGAGTTGGGGTATCATTAGAATTGACAGCCAGAATGGAGAGCAAGGGAAAAGGGAAAGTGAAGAAAGTAAACTTTAGCAAGAAGGAGGTTGAAAATCTCTCTTGTAAGCATTGTAAGAAAGAGGGCCACGACGAGGATCACTGTTGGCAATTGCATCCCAAAATGAAACCAAAGTGGATCAGAAAAGGGAAGCAAAAGGTTACAGCAACAATGAAACCGTTGGACCTAGGGTCAGGTTCAGGCGATGAGATGTGGATTGCATCATTGATTATGATTGGTAAATCCGATGAAGGTAATGATTCTAACAGCTCCAGAGGAAAGTTATTTAATATAAGGTTTGTTATGAAACATACATAGATCAACACATTATTAGCTAGTGGATCTCAAGTTAATCTAATTTCAGAAAAAGTGGTTAAGCAATTGGGATTGAAAACCATAAAGCATCATAAATTGTATACTTTAATTTGGATGAGAAGAAATCATAAATTACGAGTCACTGACAATGCATGTTACCGTTTGCAATAACTTCTCAATTTAAGGATAAGGCGACGTGTGATTTGGTAAAACTAGATACATGTGGGATGGTCTTGGGTAGCCCATATTTATATGATAGAAAATCAATCTTTTACAGGGAACAAAATCAATATCACTTGTTCAAAAAAGGAATTGAATATGTTGTACATTCTCATCACACAAAAGCAGATACATCTCTTTTTATAGTTGAGCAGTTAAAACAAGCAGCTTATGCTAATAATGATGTTGCTGTACAATCTAAAGAACCTAAGCAAGAGATCATTAAAGTTAATTATAAACAGATGGCTATACTTAAGGAATCCAAAAGCGTACATCAACAAGAGTTGCAACATGATAAGTTGAGTTTTGTTTTAGCGATGAAAGGAAAGAAAGGTATGGTTTCAGCTATGTCAATACTTTCAATGTTGTTAATGGGTTTATTACTATGTAGTGGTGCCTGGATATTAACACCAAATATGAATTTAGATATGGGTGAAAAAGGACTTGATATATTCTGCAGATTGTGTGTTTTGCTGACAATTGCATGGATGAGTAAAGTGTACAGGTTCATAACAGAGTGAACAGATATTGGCCAAGTGGGAAAATGGAACCCACATTTGTTTTATGGAATTTAAGCCTTTTGGTGGTCCAAAAGGTCTAAGCGGGGGAGGAAATGATCCGAAATTGATCAAGGATCTAGAAAAAGCCTAAAATTGAAAGTTACTATATTCAAGTGGAAGCAATGTCATTGCGTAGAGCTTGTAGAAATGACTCCAATGCAATTTGAACGGGCACATTTGGCCTCTAAATGAATGAGGAATTTTTTATAGAAGTTTGTGACGAAACATTATTTCACTGCTCGACACATGGCAAAAGTACAGGTTCAGCTCAGTGCCAGATCTCTAGCTTCGTTACAGTGGTAATATCTTCAGTTTAGTTGCAAGGTGAAATAATAGGTTAAATGAATTAAAAAGTAATTATGGCGCATTTGATTTATTATATACAACATATACTAAATGGCGCAGTTTACAAACCTATGTAAAAACTAAATAGCGAAATGGCCAATGTGATGGGTTATAAAGCTTAGCAACGAAACATATATTGCAAACCATATATTATAATCATGGTGGACTTTAATATTAAAGTGCTAAAAACCATGTGCTATGTTCAACATCACCACGAAGTTGGTATTCGGTTCGGTCACATCTCTTGGCCACCAGAGTTAACGGTTGTAACATTACATGGCACATTTATGCCATGATATTCACTCCATTACTCTATACCTCCACTTTATACATACTCCATATTAATTATACATTCCATCTTATCCTTATTTAGCCATACCAACCTGAACCTTATTTAGCCATACCTCCACCCACTTATATATGGTTGTAATAAATATTATATGGGAGGAGCGGATCTAAAGGATTATATGCATATGGTCACGATATTGTATGGGTTTGTTGGAATAAGGATATGATTACGTTGATATGAAGTGATAAGGGTTGGATAATGTATTCAAAATCTATGATAAATATGATTTCAAAAACAAACTATATACCAAATATCAAATGTCATTTTAATATTTAGTTTGGTTTTGTTAGAAATGGATATGGTGGAGGATTAATGTGAGATTATTTTGCAGTGATATATGTAAAGTGGTTATATAGGGATATTTTTTGTTACCAAAATATTATATATAGTAATGTTATTCCATAGAAAAGATAGATGAGAGTTGTGACATTTTGTACAACAGAGAAGAATTTTTGTGTAGTTTTGGAGATTTAGAGGCAGAACTTTGCAGGTTTATTCTGGGAGTTGTAGGGGTTCTTTTTTAGTGTCATCAGTTGCGTCGGATTTTTGAGGTCGAGCATAACACAAATGTACCAGCTAGGGATCTTGTTGATGTAACTTTGATGTATTTTTTGGGCTTTGAATTTCTAACATAAAGGCCTCCTCGTTGAAGGTTGGGCCGGAAGATATAGGCTTTGAGATAACCGAACTCCATTATCAATCTCTTGCGTCACTTTTCTTCTAATGGTTTGCTGTTCTAATTTGCTACAACATTACTATTTAATTCTCCATGCTTATGTATTTAATGGTGTTTTTGAATCATGCATTAATACTTTCTAACAGAGAATAAATCACAATTTCAATTAAAGATCTTTTAGGAATCAGTTTCCTGCGTGGAGAGGTGATACAAGTAACTTTGCCAGGGTACTGGCCAAGCTCGCTGGTAGTGAAGTGATGCTTGTGTTCCTACGTGACTTCACTAGGGTACTGTCTAGGCTTACTAGTAACAGAGTAACACTAGAGCTGAAACTAAAAATCTGACGACTATACTGCTTGTGCACCAATATACCACTGGTCCCCAATCGAAACAACTATGTTGGCTTGTTTTGGAATATGTCTCAACCGACCAAGGGCTTGGCAAATGCTACATCTTACAATCAAGCAAGTGTGGAAACCAAGACAACCAGAGAATTGAACAATACTTTCGGAGGTGTTAGACTTGCTTTTCACGAACAAGGTCCATTCAAAGAGATGGAGTTCTACCAATGTGTCGCCAAGTGTTGTAGCGACTACAACCACCCTCCATATTTTTTCCTTAGTTTCGTTTTGGATCCTCCCTACTGACCATCCTCAAAAACACATATTGCACTATCAAGCACATCAAATTCAGTTGTTTAATAGAGTCCTGTTAGCCTGTGCATGTGAGTTTGTTCTGCCCCCTTCACAAGCTTCTTTCTGGACTTAGTGTCACTTTTTGGTTGAGCAACTCCCTTTGGGAATTGCGTAATTCTAGAGGGGAACCAAACTTCCCTCTAGAAATTGCACAAACCCACCTGGACACCCAGCTGGGCTCCAAAATTGCTCAATTCTTCCTGACACTCTTCCTCTCGAAAATTGTGCAATTCATCCCAGGACAGCTGCTCAGCCTAGAAATTGCGCAATCTTAAGAGATAGTCACCTGTTCCTCCTAGAAATTGTGCAATCCCTCTGGGACAGCCGGCTCAAATGCTAGCATAAATTATGTAAATCCAGCTAAGCAGCCTTTTGGGCTTAGAAATTTCATAATGCAGTCAGACAGGCTTCCCTGAGAAAATTACGAGGTATGACCTAGGAGAGCCTGATGGGCTCAAAAATTGCGAAATGCAGTCAGACAGACTTCCTTGAGAAAACAACGAGGTATGACCCAAGGCAACTGCTCAACCTAGAAATTGCGTAATCCTGGGAGACAATCACATGTTCATCCTATAAATTGTGCAATCCCTCTGGGACAACCATTTTTGCTCAACCCAAAAACTATGTAGATTTTTATCGCAGGCTCGCAGACCATTGTATGTGCCTTCAGGTTGACCAGTTCCCTCTGGGATGGCGCAAAACTTATTTGCATGCATGGACTGCTTCTACCAAGGCAACATGGAAAGGCATTGCTTGATCCAAGGATCTATTTTTAGCAGCTAGAGGTTACATACAAGGATCATTTCAGAAACCTCCCGCCAAGTGTCTCTTTTCCTAGATTTGTGGGATGCACATCACAACCTCGATTTTCTCAAAACTCATCAGCCGGATGTTGAAGAGCTCATTCCTCACATCGACCTTGTAGCTCTAACATCCCACATTGCATCTAGGAGTTGTCGGCACATTCAGTTCAATTGTCTTGGGGTATTCTTGCTTTTGATGTCTTGCATTGTGTTTCTGTCGCTTTCTGTATTTCACTTTGTGTGAGTATTGTCTTCTTGATTTTAGTGAGCACTTTCTGTATTTTTGATGTATGTTAGCTTGTAGAAGCATCATTTCAGTTTTCGTTCGCATCTCACTGTTGTCGCATGTATGACACTGTTTTTGCACGGACGGTTGTCGTTACAACGAATTGCTTGGCACACATGCATTCTTTCCCATTTTCTGAATCATGCACTTGTTGTTTGCATGTATGATCATTCACTCTTTTTTGCACTCATCTCACCATGCATTTAGACTTCTCATGTTTTCAGTTGCTCGTCGGCCGGTTTAGGTTGCCTTGACCCAGACCATGCCTTTCTCGGCTAGCACTGTGCATTTCCAGAAGCGAAGAATTTTCCTTCCCTCTAGAAATTGTGTAATTCTAGCCCATCACTAACCTCCAGACTTGAATTTTACAATTCTTGGAGGCACTGTCTTTTTGGCCCTAGAAAATGCGCAATGCAATTTTCTAGATGCATGTCACTGCTGACTAAAATTGTGCATTGCGCAGTTTTAATCTGTAGTAGGCTAGGCTAGACTGTGCATTGGATAGTTCCAACATTGAGTCAGCCTCCCCATAGCCCGTACTGTGCCTTGTACAGTTTCGGCAGTTAGTCTCCCAATCCCCCAATGGAAATTACACAACCTTCACGATCAATCACACAGGTTTGTTGCAAGCTAATCCTCAAGTTTGTTTTGGTTTTTAATAGAAAGATTGCTTGCCATGAGTGTTACTATGTCTCCAAGCGTCGCAGGTGTTCATTTTCCTTGCAGCAACACAGGTACGATGGCTTCCTGGAGAGTAGAGTCAAAGACATCATTAAGAGTACAACTGAGGATGCAGTCGATCAAGTGTCTATGAGAGTGCCTATCCACGAAGACATCAAGTTGTTCATGGAAAAGGATATCAAGATGAATGGAAACGACATCATAGTGAGTAGCACCATCAACAAAAGTAGAAGGTAGCACATCTACACGCGACAAATGAAATATGAAGGTTGTTGACAGAATAGAGGTAGAGCCAAGCTACAAGTTCAAAGAAGATCCACTCATGATGAAAGAATTTTTGGAGATTGAGGCTATGAGGTGACGACGTGGCATGAAGATCGCGCGAAGGTAGAGAAAGGAACATAGAAGGAGTTGTGTGTGCTGAAGAAGCAACTTAAGGAAGAACATGAGCCGCACAGACAAGAGAATGAGTTGCAGTAGGAAGAGGTACAACAGGGGGCACAACATGCACAGACTGATGAAACTGTGCCCGTACAAGTTATAGATCCATCCCAGCAGCTGACACGGAGCACACAAGGTGAGGACTGTTGTTGATCGTATGCAAGGGAATGCAACAACATGCATTTCATTATGTGCATGCATGTGATCCCACCCATTCGGCACACTCACCAAGGTGAAGACAAGAACAAGTCTGATTGGAGCTATATGTGTATTTTGACAAGTTGATGTGCACAACCACCAAGACATGCTTGGAGATCAGCATAGACTCTATGCATCAACATGTTGTCGGTCCGGTCACACCCAGGATGATCATGCACATGTTATTAGATGAGTTGGACGGAGGAGCCATATCAGTGCACCTGGATGTAATGAAGGCAAGAATTCACTTCAACAAGATGTCACCATTGAGCGCATGGACACCATCAGGGACGACCAAGCTTGGCATCATCTGACCACCTTCGACCATCACAAGTATGTCGAAGAGTTTGTCTCACGAAAATGGTCTGACTGTCAGTGATTTCTTGCATGGATTTCTCAAGCCATTTTGTCTCACATGGGCACATGTGCATTGTAATCTAACATCTTGTCAAGTGGAAGTTCAAGTGTCGATATTTGAATGTAACATTCATAGAGTGGTTGAAGATTCATGAGGGTAGATGAATGGTCACAAAGGGGAATGTCAAGGGTCACCCAACCCTTTTCTATAAATAGTCCCTCATAACTCATTACAAAGGCTTTTGGGTAGCGAAGCTTCCCATAAGAGTATCTTAGAGAAAGCTTGGATAGTATTGTAACAATCATTGGCTTCTCCACTTTGCAGAGCTAGTATATCTTTTTGGAGGAGCAGGCAGTTGTGGTTGTAATGTTTCGCTATCAAGGCTAGTGGGTGGACATGGATGCATTTTATGATTGGAACTTACACTTCTTAATATAACAGAGTGAGCATGTTTCATGCATATGTTGTATTGTATTCCAACTATCTTGTTTACTCTAAATGATATATGTATATGTTTTCTTACGCATGCATGTATGGATTATTCTGTATAAGTATGTATGAATCTTACTGAAATGTGCTGATTGGTTTAACCATCACTTTGGATTTCTCTTTATCTTGCTTTCCAGCTAGTGATGCATCTTCACTCATGTGTTCACTTTCAAGCTGAGTACTATTACAAGTTTCCATGGGGTGTGTTATGATTCCAAGAAACTCTCCTAGGTTGTAGCTTGGAGATACCTGGTAACATATAAATTCAACTTCTTGTTGCAAATGGATGAATGGAAGGAATGATGCTTGTCCAAGCCAGACAACCACTTCTACTTTTCTTGACTCTAGACATGCGTAAACACCCCCACACTACAAGGCTTTAGACCACCAACTACTCACAGTTCAAGATTGGGTGAGTATGGAGAATACTAACCACACCAGCAGATGCACAAGACCATGTGATGGCCGGATACAACCAGTAAAGAAGTCTACAAATCTAATGTACTAATGCACAGACAGGATGACAGCTCTCTGGCACTAGATGAAGAGAAACCTAAATAACTTATTCAATGATACATGCAATATTTTAACACAAAGGTAGAATGACGGCTACTATAATGCTAAACATCAAGAGTTTAGGAATACAACATATCAGGCACAGCTCGGAAAAGAAGATAAATGGAAAGTGAGAAATTAAAAACAAAAGAAGCTTGTATTAGCTGAAAATGAAGATGAGACGCTGCAAGTATGAGAGTAGTTATAGTCTCTAGAAGTTGAACCTTACATCAAAACATCAACCATCAACCCTAATTACATCTTGCTTGTGGGAATATATAGAGTTTCATTACAAAGGCACTTGGCCATTCTAGGTATGGAGGGGTTGTAATTTACCACCAACTGCATTTAACTGCCTGCTGGAGTCTCTGAGTGCATTAACTTGTCTTAGTGGGTGAATCTGATCTTCTCGGGTGCTCTGTTGTCCTCTCAGGTAGTTGGAGTGTTCGTATCCAGGAGGTTCAATAACTGCTAAATGTCGTTGTGTGCTCATGCTCTATCCTTTTCCTCTTCGACCATACTATCTATTGCATGTGTTTGTTGGGGAGCGACTACGACTGGTACTGGCAGATCGGTCACCTTCGTCCTTTAGGTATATGGAAATGGTCGAGGGCGTGGACTGCATGGCGAATGTATGAGCTGAATGGAGGAGTGAGAGTGGCCATTGGATCGAGAAGATAGATGGCAGAGATGAGTCAACGGGGATATCAGAAGAGGTGGGAGTGGGATGATTGTGAGTCGTTGGATCTCAGTCGGGCAGATCCAATGGTAATCAGGAGATGAAGGCGCGTGATGGTTATCGGGCGGGAACGGAGGATTAAGTGGTAAGTTGTTTTGATCGCACCACTTTAGGGCATAGGGTAGTAAAAGGATAGATGCGCATGATCCCATTCAGTACGTGACACATGGCAGCGGAGGAGAGAGAAAAACCACTCTCCATCTTGCGTTAACGTCCTGTCACTTCGTGGGCATGGGGAGAGCGAATGCCATTGGATCTTTGGTGGAGACGATCGGGCGACGGGGAAACAATTACGTAAGTCACTGTGATGGGAGCCATTAGATCAGGAGGTGGAGATCGACGGTGGAGGTTACGGGTGAAGAGTTTGTCAAGGGGCGCAGTCGTATGGGCGCGGTTTTATGGGGGTGTGGGTTTTAGCGCTCGAGGCTGAGAAAGGGACTTTTATATTGTTTTTAACAGAAAAGCATTGGAAATGGAGATGAAGGGAGGATGAGTGAGGTAAAGGAGAAGGTGAGAATGACCAATATAGGCCTCCTTTGAGCATAACCAAGGATTGAGCTTATTTCTGATCCTCAATATCAAAAATATGTAGCAGAGCTAACACTGGCTCGTTCTGGGGATGATATCCTCCCTGTGAGGTCTCAAGAACAGCAAACCAATGCCTTACTTGTCAAAGCTAGATGAGAAACATTTCCTAGTGTTCCATTGGGCATGGAATCTAATTAAGCTTACACTAAAATTGATAAAACAACATATTTACAACTTTAAGGCCGAAAGAGCTTAAACAACATAATTTTTCAAAAATCGCCCATTAACTAGGCCATCAAAAACTGTCTCTCCTTCCATACTTTGCAACATGAAAGTATTGTTCCCCTGGATCTGAGTGATGACAAAAGGTCCCATCCATAGGGCATTAAACTTCCCATGGTTTCCTTTCTTCTCTTTCAATGCATCCCACTTAAGAACCAAGTCTCCAACCTGAAAATTATCTGTTTTTTTCCCTTCTGTCAAAGGATTCCTTGATCCTCTTCTGATGTGCTGCAAACTTCTCAATTAGCTGTTCTCTGATTTGATGTACCTCTACTAAATCAATAATCCTTTTTGCCATGCCCTCTTCCTCATTCTCCTCTTCTTGCAAGAACTTTGCCACAGGGAGGGTTAACTAAATTGGGAACACAGCCTCAATGCCATATACCAGCTTGAATGGAGAATTCCCTGTGGATTTCTTGGTGGTTACTCTATCAGCCCATAGTGCATATTTGAGCTTAGAAACCCAACTCTTTTTGTTGTCTTCCAATAGATTTTTAATTATCTTTATTAGGCTCTTGTTGGAAGATTCTACTAGACCATTGCCTTGAGGGTAATATGAGGTGGAATGAACTAGCGTAATGCCCATTGAGACACACATGTCCACCAATTCTTTTTCCCTGAAGGTTGTTGCACTGTTTGTAACTAATTTATGTGGACAACCAAATCTGGTGAAGATATTCTTTGTCAAGAACTTCATCACCACATGATGATCAGCCTTTCTGGTAGGGATGGCCTCAATCCATTTAGTGAAGTAATTAGTGGCTACTAAGATCCATTTGTGTTGGCCACTGGAATGTGGATTGATTTCCCCTATGAAATCAAAGCCCCACTACTGAAAAGGGCCACTAGCATGTATGGGTTTTAAGGTCAGAGACTTTAATTGCTACTTCCCTTCAAATCTTTGGCACCTGTCACAAGATTTAACAAATGAAAAGACATCAGAGAATAAGGTGGGCCAATAGTACCCAACTTTGAGGATCTTATGGGCTGTAGTTTTCCAATAATGATGTCCTCCACATATGCTGGAACAAAACTGTTGCATGACCTCCATGGATTGTTCCTTGTCCAGACACCTCAATAGAATTCCAGAGGGGTCCCTCCAATAGAGAAAATTTTCATGAATGTAGTGTTTAGCTACCCTGAGCTTGATAGTTCTAGCTTGGCTTGAATTAAGGCTTAGAGGAATTTATAGCTTCAGAAAGAATTGAGCCATTGTAGAATACCATTCACAAGAAGCTATATTTTCTACCAATGACTGATTTTTCCCTAATTCAACTATTTCCCCTTCTGCTTGACTATCCTCTGAATTTATGCTTATCAAATTCATGTCCATTATTCTGCCATTTTCTTTAGCCATTAATCTAGCCAGGCCCTAACCTTTGACAAGCTTGGTGGGATCCAATTCTATGTTAAATTCAATAAGCTTTGTAATCCATTTAGCCCTTCTTCCATCAGCATCAGGTTTCATTAGGACATCTTTTATTGAATCAGAGGGAACATATGCAATTACCCTGGAATGCAGAATGTAAACTCTGAAAGCTTTCAAAGATTTGATAAGAGCATATGCTTTTTTTTGATGATATCATATCTCATCTCAACGTCCGTTAAGGTTTTTCTAAAAAATGCCAATGGATGCTCTCAACCTTCCTCGTCTGCTTGCAACAAAACTGCTGCAAGGGTGTCATCAAAGGCAAACGAAAATATATGGAACTCCTTGTTGTAATCTAGGCTGATCAAAGTAGGAGCTTCCATAATAGCTCTCTTGATGGATTCAAAAGATCTTCTTGCTGCATCAGTCCATTTGATTTCTGACCCCTTTTTCAACATGGAGGTAATGTGTTCTGCAAGTTCTACAAAATTTGGGATAAACCTCCTTACAAAATTTATCTTTGCCAGAAAGGACTGAATATCCTTTTTTGATCTCAGGACAGACAAATTCTGTATTGCTCTTACTCTTTTTGGGTCAATTCTAACACCTGCAATAGACACAACATATCCTAACAACTTGCCTTCTTCTAAAGCAAACTGTGACTTTTTAGGATTGACTGAAATCCCAAACCTTCTGCACTTCAAAAAGACTTTCTTCAAATGTTGCAAATGGCCTTGATGGCTACTGGAGTATACTGTTATATCATCTAGGTAGATAAGGGCGAACTTATCCTTCTCTCCTTCAAATGCTATATCCATAGCTCTCTTAAAGGTGGCTCCAGCATTCATCAACCCAAAAGGCATCTTGGACTACATAAAAGTGCCCCAAGGAGTGGTGAATGTAGTCTTCTCTTAGTCATCTGGATGCACAACAGCCTGATTATACCCTGAAAATCCATCCAAGAAAGACATCACTTTGGCTCCTGAGACTTTCTGCAGCAAATGCTCCATCTTGGGTAGAGGATCATTGTCTTTCTTAGAGCATTTGTTTAAATTTCTGAAATCAACGCAAAGCCTGATTTCTCCACTTTTCTTCCTCACAACTACCAAGTTGGCTACCCACTTTGAATATCTCAGGGGGACTATGATTTTGGCAACCAACAACTTTTTGATTTCTTTTTCAATCAGAGGGAGGAGCAAAGGATTTATGGGCCTTATTTTCTGTTTAAAAGGGATGGTGTAGTTTTCTAGAGGAATTTTATGTTGGATGATCTTTTTGTCATATGCTTTGAGGTCACTATATTCCTAGGCAAAAACATCAGCAAATTGCTTCATTAAATTGCAGTATTCAGAACTTTGGGCAGCAGATAGATGGGTGGACAGGTATACATATCTTAGATGCTCTGGACTCCCTAAATTATGCCTATGGACTGCAGATTGATCTTCTTTTTGGGCAGCCTTATAAGGCACATCATTCTGGTCAAACAACTTTTCTAAAGGAACTAGACCTTTCGGTATCTGATTGTTGGGTGGCTGGACAATGCTATCTTTGCCAATTTTTTTTCTAAGCCAGGGTTGGGGACATTCCTTCAAGGCTTCATTCTCTTGGTCAATTTGCATTTCGGAGAACTGATCAATGACTTGAAGAAACCTATTTACCTCATCATCATCCTCAAGAACTTTCCAATGCTGGACATCAGGCAAGGATGGTCTATATCTCATTTAAACTTCATAAACCAATTTGGGAGGCATGGGAGGAATAAACATGCTAGCAGACACAGCAAGGGAATCAACAAGCTGATTCTTTACTCTAGGGATATATGAGATACAAAAATTATCAAAAGAATCTTTGAGTCTCCATACCTCATCTCTATATACTTTCAACCTTGGGTGCTTTGCTTGAAATGTTTTGTTCACTTGTTGAATGATAAGATCAGCATCTCCAAACACCTTTATGTTTATGATTCCTCTGTCTTTAGTTGCCCCAAGGCCCAATATCAGAGCCTCATATTTGGCTATATTATTAGTAACTTGAAAGGTCAGCTTAAAAGATAGATGTGTGCTTTCCTGTTTTTGAGATATCAACACCACTCCCGCTCCTGTAGTTTCCCTTGAACATGCTCCATCAAAGAAAATCTCCCAAACCTAACTTCCTTGCTCTCCCATGGCCTGGACCATTGGTTTCTTGAGCTACATTGAGGTCTTCTGAGATTCTTCAATTTGGAGAATGCATGCCCCAAAGTAAGTGTCCACAACGTAGATAGGATGATTTGAAGGATTCTTCTCATCACTGATAATGTATGCCAGTTGTGCCTCTCTATATAATATCTTGCATTCTCCTCCAAAGACTAGGACAGTGGCATAAGATAAGTTATTTTGTAATGTCCCACCTAGTCTCTTAATCCAACCTTTGGACAACAACATGCCAAATTTAAGAGGGATATCTACTACCACAATGTCCATCATCATGGACTTCATGGGCAGCTGAGTTAGGGTAATGACCAGGTCTTTAATTAATCCCAGACATTTCACCTTTCTTAAATCAAATGAGAATAAATCATGATAAGGTCTGGTAATATCAAGGCTTAACTCTTCCATGACAGCTTTGGGCTTCAGATTGTGGCTGGCCCCTGTGTCCAGTAGGAAATTGTGGAGGATTTTGTCATGAATGGTAAAGGAGACATAAAATGATGGAGAATTATCATTAGCAAGTTCAGTCATTAGGCCAAGCACAACTGTAGGTTTGTCATCTTGCAAATTGACATAATCAGTGGAGGTTTACATGGCTTTCAGCTCAAGGGCATCAAGGATAGGCTTTCTAAAAACTTCACTCTTTGTAAGTTCTATCAGGGGCACATATATTTTTAACTTCTGGACTTCTGATTCAAAGCTAAAAGGGGAAGGGGACTTGTCAAGAACTCTTACCTCTTGAGCTGGTGTTTTGAGGGTGGTTGGGTCAGCTGCTAGTCTTTTTTGTTTAATGTTTGGATGCTCTATGGGGACATCAGCTCTTTGGATAGGATTCTCCTTGACATTGCTTGGTATTGACCTCAGATTATATCTTTGATGCTCATCAGTCTGCAGAACAGCCTCTCTGTCCCACTCTTGACTTGTTTGGTCCTGGAGCAATGATTCTTCATAGGCAATCATTGTCAAAAAGGCAGCACTACCCTTATCTTCCATGCAATGAATTTCATCCTCTTCTCTAAACTTCTCCTCCTCCATGGTTACATTTTGGAAAGGAGCCTTAACCTTTTGTTCTTCACCAGCTTCTTTACCTCTCTGAATGATCTACAATTTTTCATTTGCTCTTCTGAATGGATTTGGGCTTCTTGGAGCAAATGTGTTTGGAAGCCTTACCTTTCCAGAGCTCTACTCAACCTTTAGCTTGGATATTTCAGCAGCCAATGACTCTATCATTTTAGTCATTTTTTCTAATTTAGGTTCTAAAAATGAAGCAGAGGAAGCAACCTCACCTCTATGCCTCCTTCTATCAGCATGACTCTTGAGCTTTTCTGCAACCATGATATTAGATTCCACCTCTAATGCTGCATCTTGCATCTTGGCTAGAGTGGCACATCTTCTTTCTCTCAACATCAAGCAAAAATCGGAGTCAAATGCATTAGCATAAGTGACTTTGACAGAGGTGGGGGTAGGCTTTAGTTCAGATGGTATCTTACTATACATACGATTGAATCTTTTATTGAAATCAGACAATGATTCCCCATTTTCCCTCTTGAGGTTTCCAAACTCAGTATGGTAATATAGCAAGTCCTTTTTATCTCCCCAATGCTTAAAAAATACGTCATCTAATGCTTCAATGTATGCTATAGACCTAGGGGCCAATTCTCTGAACCACTTTCTAGCCTCTCCATCAATGCTTTGGACAAATACTCTCATCCATACATCATCCTCACTGATATCTAGGTTATCAACATAACTATAAAAAGACTCAAGGTGTTCTTCAGCTGTCACTCCCTTTGTACTAGTGAACTTGGGCAAGTATTTCTGATACTCTCCTACAGGCATGGAATTCAAAGGGATAGGCAAGACCAAGGGTCCATACCTAGTAGCTATGATCCTTTCCATCTTCATGGGTTCTTGTTGGCCTGCCATGACTGGGATAGATGGAAGGATATTGGCAGATTGAATGGTAGGAAGCAATGAAATAGATGACAGGGACAAAGGAATATGATGGATTGTATGGGAAAATTTCTTTGGACTGAGACCCAAAGGGGAACTAAATGGACAAGGAGATTTATGAATCTCTGAGGGTGTTTCTTCACTAACAATGCTAGGCTCTATATATTTGAACTGTACATGCTCAGTTACAAGCCTCTCTTGCAGAGATACATGAGATTGTTTGGACTTACTTGATCCTGATGCTCCTTTCTATGATGTTTTTCTTTGCTTAACAATCTTCTCAGGGTCAGGCACTGGGTCAGCTGGTGATTTCTAAGGATTTCTCTAAGTATGCCTCGCAAACTGAGCCAGAACTGTAATGTGGAGTCACCACTAGGTTGGTCCTCCAGTAGAGTCACTAGATAGATGATTACAACCAGAAATGTGTCCAGACTTTGTCTATCATCAAAGCTAGAGCTGTGTCATTCTCCTAGGGGAGCTAAGCTTCAATCTCTTCTCCCCGGCATTGGCGCCAATTATGTTAGGATTCCAAGAAACTCTCCTAGGTTGTAGCTCGGAGATGCCTGGTAACATATAAATTCAACTTATTGTTGCAAATGGATGAATGGAAGGAATGATGCTTGTCCAAGCCAGATAACCACTTCTACTTTGCTTGACTCTAGACATGTGTGAACATCCCCAAACTATAAGGCTTTAGACCACCAACTACTCACAGTTCAAGATTGGGTGAATATGGTGAATACTGATCACACTAGCAGATGCACAAGACCATGTGATGGCCGGATGCAACAAGTAAAGAAGTATGCAAATCTAATGTACTAATGCACAGATAGGATGACAGCTCTCTGGCACCAGATGAAGAGAAACCTGAATAACTTATTCAATGATACATGCAATATTTTAACATGGAGGTAGGATGACAACTACTCTATTGCTAAACATCAAGAGTTCAGGAATACAGCATATCAGGCACAGCTTGGAAAAGAAGATAAATGGAATGTGAGCAATTAACAATAAAAGAAGCTTGTATTAGCTGAAAATGAAGACAAGACGCTACAAGTATCAAAGTCGTTACAGTCTCCAGAAGTTGAACCTTACATCAAAACATTAACCATCAACCCTGATTACATCTTGCTTGTGGGTATATATAGAGTTTCATTACAAAGGCACTTGGCCATTCTTGGTATGGAGGGGTCGTAATTGACCACCAACCGCATTTAACTGCCTGCTAGAGTCTCTAAGTGTGTTTACTTGTCTTAGTGGGTGAATTTGATCTTCTTGGGTGCTCTGTTGTCCTCTCAGGCAGTTGGAGTGTTCGTATCTAGGAGGTTCCATAACTGCCAAATGCCGCTGCATGCTCATGCTTTGTCCTTTTCCTCTTCGACCATACTGTCTATTGAATGTGGTTGTTGGGGAGCGACTGTGATTGGTACTAGGAGGTCGGTCACCTTCATCCTTCGAGTATACGGAAATGGTCGAGGGCGTGGACTGCATGGAGAATGTACGAGCTAGATGGAGGAGCAAGAATGGCCGTTGGATTGGGAGGATAGATGGTAGAGATGAGTCAACGGGGATATCGGAAGAGGCAGGAGTGGGATGATCATGATCTGTTGGATCTCAGGCAGGCAGATCCAACAGTAATCGGGCGATGAAGGTGCGCGGTGGTTATCGGGCGTGAATGGAGGATTAAGCAGTAAGCTATTTTTATCGCACTGCTTTAGAGCATATGATGGTAAAAGGATGGGTGAACGCGATCCCATTCAGCACGTGACACATGGTGGTGGAGGAGAGAGAAAAACCACTCTCCATCACGCATTAACGTCCCCTCACTTCGTGGGCACAGGGAGAGAAAATGTCGTCGGATCTTCGGCAGAGACGATCAGGCGACGAGGAAATGATTGCGTAAGTCACAGCAACGGGAGCCGTTAGATCAGGAGGTGGAGATCAACGATGGAGCTTACGGGTGAAGAGTTTGTGAAGGCGCGCAGTCGTATGGGCGCGGTTTTATGGGGGTGTGGGTTTTAGCACTTGGGGCTTAAGAGCAAGGGATTTTATATGGTTTTTAACAGAAAAGCACGGGAAATGGAGATGAAGGGAGGATGAGGGAGGTAAAGGAGAAGGTGAGAATGAGAGTATAGGCCTCCTTTGAGCATAACCAAGGATTGAGCTTATTTGTTATCCTCAAATATCAAAAATATGTAGCAGAGCTAACAAGGTGGACTCACCCCACTTTCTGCGTGTTAGAACCGTTCATGCACCTTCCTTGACTTGCCACAACTATCACATCCTTGCTACCAATAGGGAAATCTTACTTGCCTCTGTGTGAAACCGCGGTCAAGGCGATACTCTATGACTCACTACTGGGATTCCTACACCAAATGGTCTGTGGTCTAATTGGGACTTCCAAATAGGGGGATCCCCTGTCATGTTGGCGAGTCCAATACCATCAACAAAAACCTAGCAAAACTTTGTTGGAATTGTAATCTAAATCCCAAAGAGAACTTTTAAGGAGCTGAATCTATGCATGCATTTTAAAATGCAATTTAATTAATGGATACATACATACATACATACATAAAATGAACCTATATAAATCCATTTTAATGATGGATGTATAAGATGGATATATCCTGATGTTATTAGAGAACAATCTAGTCAAAGTTCAAAAAACAAACTGAAACTCGCTAATTATAAATTATGAGTATTGATAATGTTAGCATAGATTAACTAAAACTCAACGTTCACTTCTAGAGGTATTATTGATACTCTTAAAATACATTAAACAAGGCTCCACCTGCACACCTATAAGTATTAATATTGTTAGAATAGATTAAACAAGACCCAACATGCACATGATTCTATAAGTTTTTATGAATTTTTGGCTTTCAATATATTTGTATGTGGAGAAAAAAAAACCTAAAATATTACTGACCAAAGGAAAAAGTCACTAAAAATCAAAACCATTTTTTAAATCGCAATTTAATAATAATACTCCAAATCTCTCAACTAATAACATAATAGAGAAATCAATTTCAATAATACAAAAAAGTAAATAATATATTTAACTAATGTAAATATTACAACAATTTTTTTTTTTTATAGTGAAAGAATAGGTAATGCAAAATCCAACAATAGATAAATAGATTGCTATAGTTTTATGCCATCTAGATTATATGTCATCAATCTGCGCCATTAAATTATATGTTGGACGGTTGGGAGATGATAGGTTGTTCGATCAAAAGAAAGTAGTTTCGGAAGGTAGTTTATGAAGGTAGGCATTCGTTGCAGATTTATTACTTATTTCCTTTAGGTTTTCCACATAATTTTTCAGAGGGTTGAAGCCACCTTCAATTCTAAGGCATATGTAACAATTTGGTCTACCACATTTTTTATGTGTTTTCTCTTTTAGTTATGGATTGATAGTCTACAACCTGGGTATCCATTAACATTTCATTTGTGCGTGTAGTAGTACATTGAATCTAGATGGTGGATTGTATACATTGAATATGGATACTAGCACAACACCATTTAAACCAAGGTTTGATATGCAGCGTTATGTTGCTAAATTCAAGCGCTGACATGTCAATAATTAGAGTTCAAGATATGCAACCATTAGATTCATGTGAGACCCGGTCTTATATTGGTTTTCACTCGCTTATAATATTTCAAACATGATCTTAATGTGTCTTAGCTTTCATTGTAGTTGCACTTGATTTAAAGGTTCATCAGCAGAATTGATTCACGGTCATCTATTTTATATGGCTTTTGGGAAATATGGCAGCAAGGAAAACGTTCATCTTCTTGTTTTTCATCAGTGGCAATGGTGGTTTTTGTGCAATTCTACATCTACATGCTTGGGGTGTGGGAGATAATGTCCATACCTATGGTGCCAACACAGAGAATCAGAGAATGAGCTCACCTGTTGCAAGTACTAATGCAAAAGTGAAGGGGAAGTTCAATGATTCATAGGATTTTGAAGACAACCAAGGAGACCTACTAGACAAAGCCATCAAATGGGATGACCATGCCGAAAAGACATCAAAATTTGACCAAAAGGCACAATCTCTTTCAGGTGCTATAGATGAATTAGTAAAGGAACCAAGAGAGAAATTTGATGAAGGAAAAACTAGTGAAGAAACAAATATCAATAAGAGAGATGATGAAAAGATGACTGCAATGGGAAATAAAGATGTTGATGTAAAATTATTTGAGAAATTAAATGATAAATATAAGAAATTGGAAAACAAAAAGATTAATGATGGTATATCAAGAAAGGTTGAAGGTGATGTCAATGAAAGTAGGGTCATCTAGACTAAGGATGATGTGGCAGATCTGAATGAATATGAATAATCTAAAAAAGGAGAGAATGTTATGGATTCCAGGTTGGATGATACATTGTCGAATACTAGAGAGTCTAAGATTCTGAAGGAAAAAAAAATTGAATTAGTGGATTGGGAGACACATGACGCTGAAGTTAATAAATAAAAGTTTAGTCAAGTAGTATCCAACTTATATGATGAGAAAAAATATCTACAATCTAAGGATCAAACTACATATCAAAAGTTCTTGGTGGACACAAAAAATAGCAAGCAGGCTAAAGATGGTGAGGAAGAGTCAAAGGAATTGAAGAAGGAACAAAAAGAATAGGGTAATGTAGATCTAGGTCATCAAACAACTGGAAACTTTGCAATGTTTCATTTGTTCTAGACTACATTCCTTGTCTTGATAATGAAATGGCCATCAGACAACTTCGCAGTACTTCACATTATGAGCATCGAGAAAGGCAATGTCTTGAAGATCCCCCTACATGCCTAGTTCCTCTTCCTGAAGGATATAAGGAACCACTGATAGGAACTTTGGGTTGCTAAACCTAGATGGATATGATGTAGATTTGAGTTGTGGTTGGTGTGCATCTCCTCCTCCACCATATTCGCCTCTTGCAAGCCCACTGCCTAGCTTGATTTATTTATTCTCATTACCCCCAAAAGGTTCAAGGGAGGCCTTGGCAATGTTGTTTATTGCATTGTCAAACCAAGTTCTAATCCATCTATTCTTCAAGTGTGTTTGGAGTTTCTTGTGGGTTGGGTCATGCCAATTATGCTTCAATTCGTCAGGGTGGACCTTGCTATAATCAAAATAGCATTC
This sequence comes from Pinus taeda, assembly GCA_000404065.3. NCBI lineage: Eukaryota > Viridiplantae > Streptophyta > Pinopsida > Pinales > Pinaceae > Pinus > Pinus taeda. Next base: position 130,421 of record APFE030471968.1, on the reverse strand, counting down.
ATGCCCATGCTTCATATGTAATGAATAGTTACTATCATATTCATGACAAAAACTATTGGAATTATGATTTCAAAGGCACTGGTTTGGTCACATTTATTGATCCAAGTAAGGATTCTTCCACTCATTTCCTCTTCTTGGGAATTTTTTCCTTTACCATTTTTTTTTTTTACTATTGGAACGTATGATGCATTATTTGTTTCTATGCTTCATATTTAATCTGATTCAATACATCAAATTTCCATAGATTGGGGATTGGAGATGGAATTATTCTTCTATATTTCAATTTATGCACTATAATCACTCTGATAATGTATAGTTCACGTAGTAGAGTTGAATAAGGTTGGGATCCATTAGGTTTTGTGTTTTTTGTTTTTTTCGTCTTCTTTGTTGCAATTATCTTTATCCACATTCTTGGATTTTCATGCCTTTGTTTTCTCGATTAACTCTTGAGAATTTAATTAGAAATTATGAATTATTTTATTTCCATGGTAAAGGAAAAAATGACCTTCTCAATTACTTCTCAAGAACATATGTTCTCAAAAATTGAAGTCTTAAAACCTAATGGGAACTCTTCTTTCCATTGTAGAGTAAATATACAAAGGTACCATGTCAAGTATTAAAGAGCATGAAATTGGTTACTTTCTTTGGAATTATTATTTTCACATGAATAATTTTAAAAAATATTAAAAAACCAAAAAAAGGTTACTTGTACGAACCCCGATAATTTTTGTTTCTCATGTCATACCCATTTTGCAATTCTTGCTTCTAGTAATGTAGGAGTATTTGATACTTCGGGGTTAATATGACTAGATAGGAAGCCAATATTTGGGTTGTACTTTATGCTCCAAGAAGTTTCATTGTGAATTTTATTTCAGATAGTTACTTCATGTAATCACCTTTTGTTCTAGCGTTAAGTTTATGTTCAAATGAAAAGAAACAATTTTTGAACTTGATATGAGAGCTAAGATTAAGCAATGTTTCTATTGATTCTGCCTGGATAACTCTCTTAATTTGGGGTTAAAAGAGAAAGAACGGGAAAAGAGTTCAATATTTTCTCCCTTTTTCTTAATCTAACATGGTTGAAATAGATACAACAAAATTCGTAGCTCTGAATTGAAGCTCAGGCTAAGTACTTGCAATTTGTGTTGGAGAAGGTGAGGGAAACTCTTGTTGGCCACAATTTGGGTTATGTTGGACTAGAAGTTGTTTGTGTAGAAATCTCAGAATTGGCTTCAAAAATGTCCAATGAATGCCTCAACAATGTTTTTTCTAGTTTACCTGAAATGCCATCATTATAAAAGAACAACAACATATGGTACATGTTATGCATAACCTTAATCAATTATCTCAAGGCACCTATTATTAAATGGAGAGTTGTTTCACATCAAATGAAAGTTCTGAAAAGAATTTAGTTTAGAATATCTAGAACATTGCCAAGAAAATATTGAGAACATTACATAATAGAAATGTACCTTTTTGGAAGATTGAGACTAGAGAAGATGCATGTTTGCGAGAATTGAGTGCCACACAATTGGGTTGGGAAGAAAATCTGAAACAAGATGAAATTTTTTTGTCCTCTCCAACTAATCAAAGGGATTCAGATAGGAATTAAATTCCAACCAAAAGAAATTTCCGGGAGAGGACCACAAGTTTCAGGGTACAAACAAAAGAAAATGGCTATGGCATGTCTGATGCAAGGGAAAAGTATATGGAAGTAAATAGGTCATGTGTAGGACAATAAGTAATTAAACCAAAAGTTCCTAGGAACTTCTCTCTGCATGAAGTTTGTCGCAAGGGTGACTTGGCAGGGCTTTATAGGGATGAAGATGAAAGTCCTTCAGTAAGCTTTAACAAGCATTAGAATGCATTCAGGCTTCTAAAGCTCACATTGTCTTCAACATGTTTAATTCCCCCTCTTCTCAAGATACATCATGCATCCCTTGACTCCAGTGGGGTATAATAGGAATAGATCGCAGAAGATACAAAAGATAACATGATGAAGGTAGTTGTTCATTGTCACAAATTGTAAGATGTCAACTACAAGAATAAGATTTTGTCCAATATGCTAACATAATTCTTTAGAAAATTTTCCAGTAGATATATGGTTTGATTCCCCCCAGAATTCAACTTGAATGTAAGGAGTTGTTGTAGTTTCCTAGAGGGAATTTTGGTGTCTGGTTCCTTTTTAAGGATTACACAGTCATAAGAGTATAGGGAGTAGAAGTGAGACGTTATAAGCTCCCAACGTTTCTCACTTCAACGATATTTGCATTAGAGTTTATCAGGAAAAAGTTTGATTCCCTGTAAAGGCATTTTATTGTAGGCAAATTCAAAATTGCTTTTAAAATTCCTAAGGTTGTCCCTTTCATGGTCAACGGAAAAATGGTATCTCCTATTGTTGATAAGCTTATAATCTATTATTGTATAAATAAAGATGAGCATTTGGGATATGATCCTCTACATTTTATTTCTCAAAGGAGGAGAGAACATAACATCACTTCTTATGAACATGAAGAGCATCTTAAATGGGAAAGGATTTATAATCAAGAAGTATATGAAGAAGAACACTCTGAACACACAAGTTGAAAATAGTTGAGATCCTAGACAACCAAGAGTTCAAAGTACAAAGGAAATTGATCAAGATGAATACTAAGGGAATCAAAAGAAAATTTTGAAAATGATCATTGAGGGAGAATATTCATGAACCTTGAGAGATCAGGAACTTGAGTTAACTCGAATGTTTGTTGTTAAACAATTCCCTACTACCACAATCATACAAAGGATTGAAACAGGTGAAGAGAGACTAGTTAGCTTGATAACAATATATGGAGAGCTAAAAAAATGAACTATTGATTATGAGAAATAATTTCAATCTCAAATAAGTGATAAAGGGAGGCACTTTGACTCTATATACCCTCATTTCTCCTAGACACGATCAATTATCCGATTCATATGAAGAATCTCTCTATTCAATTAGGTGTTGCAGTTTTGATTACTTAATGTTTGTTGAAGTAACATGTATGGTATTGAACTCTTAGGGTTTTTTATATTTTTTTCTCCTCTTCTGTAAGTGGAAAACAAAATCCTGCAAAACACTCATATTTCAACTGTATGATGACATGGTGCATACTGCAATAATGTTCGCCCATATTCATTATGGTTTCAATTTACTATTTTTTTGTATTTTGCCCCCTTTTTTTTGTATTTGACTTATACAATAGAGAAACCTAGTTCTTAATCTTTTGTATGCTTTCAAATTGTTGAATTGGTTTTTATTATTAACCGCATCCAAAAAAATTTCTCCAGATGTTGCAGGTCACACATTCACAATTAGTGCTACTCTTTCCTACACCACTACATTACAACGTTTCCTTTGCAAAATTTGGTGCAATTGCTAGTAATATGTTAAAATTAAAATTCCTTTTCATTTCCCCCTCTCTCACACACACACACAGACATATCTATATCTATAGATATATCGACTATAACATATATTATATACTACACATATATTATATATATATATATATATATTATAATTATATTAATATATATATATATATAATATAATATATAAGATATACATATATATACATATAATATATATATACATATAATACATAAAACAATATATATTAAATATAATATATATAATAATATATATATATATATATTAAATTATAAAAGAATATATATATAATAATATATATATGCAGAGAGGGAGAGAGAGAGAGAAAGTTTGACTAAGCCAATCTGCAGAACTTTGTTCCTCCTAAAGGTCACATGTCAAAAAAATTACTTGGTGGTGGGTCTTGCTGTAGCTTTTTCTATCTACTGTCACACAATTTCTTCAAAATATATAAAAGCCTCCTAGAGAGAGCCTCTGGGTTGAGAGGAGACTAGTGCCTAGGGAATCTGAAAGGAGCGCTTTTGAATATTATCTAAAGGTTCTCTGTTGCACCCCATATGTCACATAATTTGTAAAGGGATAATTCATAGCTTGGTTCAATAGCCCTTTGCCAAGGTAAACTCAAGCAAAAAACTAGTAGATAATGGCTAATCTCAGAGAGAAATTTCTTTGTTCTAGTGGCCAACACACAACAATACACAACTCAACATTATTGTTGTAGTATAGATGAATGGGAGGAAGGAAAGGAGGGAAATCAATGCAGAGGGCTAGACATAACACAGAATCCTAAGCAACAATCCCTAGTAGAAATTGAAGAGTGAGGACGTGAAAATGTAGAAAATGTGGAGTGTGAATTAAGGACTCAAGCTCTATGCCTCATGAATACATTTGTTACCAATTAGCATAAGTAAATTTGTGTTTACATACATGTAATGTAGGCTATCAAATAAAACAAGTAAATCTGTGATTACACAAGTACTGCAAGCTACCAAATAACACAAGTAAATTTGTGTTTACACAGGTACTTATCACTACTTAGCAGATTACATAGAACCATGAGAGAGTGAAACCGATATCTTCATTACACAATTTTAGAAGAGAAAATACATACATGAAATGATATACAAAGGGGAAAACATACTACTCATTTCTCCTATTAGAATCAATAAAGCTGCTTCATTAATCTTTGAAGATGGATTCCAAATCACCAGTCCATTACATTTAAAAATTGTATGTGCCTGAGCACCTTATGAACAAGCAAACTGAACCAAAGTGGAACCACTCTCTCTGCAAATAAAGCTTAGAACTTGCAAAAGCATAATTTGGGTCTCTAGAATGTAGAAATTGGGAACCTCGTTTAAGTGTTTCTTCCCTTTATTTATAAGGAGAGGGGAAGCTTTGAACAATAGTTACAAAATACCTCAACCGAGCTCTAGTTGTTTGATCGACTAGCTATCTTGGTGTGCGATGGCTCTATTGCCCAAAATTTTTACAACAAATTTAATTTCTCTTTAAAATACAACAAAGTACAAAACATGGGAAAATTGAATAATGCCATAGAAAAATATCTCCATGCCAATTCTTTTGATCGGCTCTGATCAGGCCATGCCTTTGCCATAATGTTCCTCCTTTGCTACTCGGTAGGTTAACCTGTCATTATTGCCTTCACTACTTGAATTCCCCACTTTCTAGAGCTAGGAGCGATCAACTATCAGTTTCTTGTCACAGTGCAAAAACAAAGATCGAATTGTCAATCTTTTCGTTATCTGACTGTGTGGAGTTCCATGCTGAGAAATTAATTCTGAGGTGACCTACACGCCGCTTCCTGAGTCCCATACCTCCATTTATCTCTGTTGACACCTAATCCTCATGATTGGGTGAATTTATGTAAATAGTTAAATTAGGAATGTGAACAGTCATCAGGAGATGAACTGAGCAGTCACACCCTTTTGTATATAATAATAGCATACCTAATGAAATTGAATAGAATCAGTTTTATTGCCTATTGGAGTTACTACCTGGCCTGACATGGTATCAGAGCAAAGTTCTCAAAATAGTTGTAACTCCCTTCATTTTTGCTATTGTGGGTTGTACGCTGGTCTGTCATATGCATTCCTATTCCTAAGCTTTGTCCTAATCTGAGCATTGTCCCCTGAACATTGTCCTACTTGCCTCAACGCCTCTATCCTCTAAAATATCTCTTGAATGTTTGGATTGACCCAACTATGTTTTTAATGTTGCATCCTATAAAGTCTGCATTTTTAACACTGCTAGATTTGTTTGTCAAATGATTCTCTGAGGTTCGCAGACCAGAAGAACACCTCTGCGTTTTGTGGACCAGAAGAATGCGTTAAACATTTTCAGCGTATTGGTATTGCGTTTGATAGAAATTAGTATTGTGTTTTACTACAATTGGTATTGCGTTTTACTGCATTGATGCCATTCGAACATTTTTCAGTGTGTTTGCGTTGAGTTTGATTGCTAAGAACGCCTTTGTCCAGAGCGGAAGGCAGACAAACATTTTTCGGTGTATTTGTGTTGCATTTGATTCGCTGGATTCAAAGTCCAGTGTGCACAGTGGAATGGTGTGTGTGCCTAGGTCTCAGTAGAATGGTTATGAACGCTCATGCTCTGGTTTTGAACGTGACTCTCGCACTTGCCAATGACTTTACCCCTACCTGTTCGCCATGGTGCCAGGCGGAGATTCCATAAGTTTTGAATGCTGGCTATGAACGCTGGTTATGAAAGTTTTGAACATTGCCTTCTATTTCAAATAAATCTTGAATGCTTCCTGCTATTTCAAATAAGTTTTGAATGCTGCCTACTTATGCATTAATCGCAACATCTGTAAATGAAGAGGTGAGTCACCATATTTCATCATATTCAACTGGCTTTGAAGCCCTACAAAAGCTGAAAGAACTTTATGACTCACATTTTGCACTTGAAGTTGTACAACTCATGATTAAACTCTTCACTGTTGAACTGCAAAATAATGATCCTCTTGCTCTTGCATCTGAAGTAAAGTCTATAATGCATGATATCAAATCCACTAAGGTTGAATTGGATATTCCTCTTAT
>APFE030471968.1:72027-118802 GCA_000404065.3 Pinus taeda | reverse complement strand
AAGCACTTGGAAGAGAAAATCTTGAAAGATTCAGAACGATGCTTGGACTCACCAACATCCCTTCAGATTAAGGGGGGGGGAATGTTGACACCTAATCCTCACGATTGGGTGAATTTATGTAACTAGTTAAATTAGGAATGTGAACAGTCATCAGGAGATGAACTGAGTAGTCACACCCTTTTGTATATAACAACAACATACCTAATGAAATTGAATAGAATTAGTTTTACTACCTGGCCTGACAATCTCAGTGAAGACGTGCATGGGATCACAAAGATGGCTTGTATCACCTCAAGGCAGACCCAAAACTCTTTCCTACGGATCGTGGTCCTTGTTGTCTTAACCCAATGATCTTTGGCAATCGCCATTACTCTTGAGACCAACTCCTATGTTCGTGCATTCAATCTTGCAGTTGCCAATGCATACATTCTTTAAATCCCTGTACTTCCTTATCAAAGAAATTCCATATCAAAATATTCACAGTGGTGCATTATTTTAATGTTTCAATTTCCAACCTTTAATAGGGTGAGCTACTTCCGCTTAGCCTTAAGGTGCTAAAGCATTTTTATCCTACCAAGGACAATTTTTCCTTTGCTAAATTCTAATGCCTTTGGTCCTTTGAGTGTTTGCGACCGTGTGCTAGCCCAATGTTAGAGCCCCCTTATCGGAAGTTTCAAAGTATTAAGTGTTACAAAGTGCTGACATTGTCAACCTCTGATACACCAACCTATGGTATGACATCATCACTCCACGTGGCACCTCATGAGTGGTGACACACATCACCTAGATTTTTCCCCTAAGGCCCCTTCAAAATGCCAAAACATCTTGCTAAGTGTCCTTCTGTACCACCACATCATACTAACTTAGATACCACTATAACTTATCAGGACCAATCATATGCCACCACATGTCCTACTAGATTAGAGAAAAAAGGGTCCGCCCACCTTTGGTTTTGTAATGAAATCCTTTGTTAATCCTTTATCGGTGTTGCCAATAGTTTTTATCACTATTGGCGCTTCACTGATATCGCAAATTTTTAAAGGTTGTCACATTAAGTAGTTATGATTCTCTAACTCGTCAACCTTTTGATGTGCCGATGCACTGATATTGTGTTGCATTGATATGCCTAACCTCCGATATGCGATCTGCAATATCGGATCTCCGATATTCCTTCCTAAGGCTTCAATCATTGAACTTCAGTAGACTATATCTTTTGATCTAGGAATCCATTGTTGGATTTCCACATATCATTGGAAAGCTTGTTCAGAGAACTATCCAATGGAGAGGGTCTAATGTAGGCTTTGAGTCCTCCTACATCTTGTAAGATGAATGAAATTTTCTCTACTCATTTACACTTTGGACAACTGGAAACACATTTTGGTGTAAGTGACAACATTGGCTCCAATTGGGGACAGTGCCTTGCTGGCAAGGCACTATGAACCTGCAGACTAGAACCTTCACCATTGGGTATGGAGTCAAAAACATATTGAACCTATAAAATGAGAAAATATCCATGGATTTGCTGGGAGTCCTTTCCTCATAATACTAAAATGTAGAACTACAAAATCTAAAAACTGGAAATTAAACACTGACATCATGAGCTTATTTATATACAAATCCTATTTATGCATAGGGCTCAATTCACCCAAGTGAGGGAAACCTTCCAATGATACCAACCCAACATCTGAGTACTAGAACTTATGCCATTGTTCTCCTGAAGGTCAACAACTAAAACAGGCATGCACCATTGCCCCCAAATTGATATTTGATGCTCAACTCTTTTAATCTCCTACATTCCCTTTGGAGTGCTTTTGAAGATTACCTAAATATTTATGTTGCACTCCATATGTCACATAATTTGCAAAGGGATAATTCAGAGCTTGGTTCAATAGCCCTTCGCCAAGGTAAACTCAAGCAAACAAATTGGTAGATAATGGCTAATCTCAGAGAGATATGTCTTAATTCTGGTGGCGAAACACAATAATACACAACTCAACATTGTTGTTGTAGTATAGATGAACAAGAGGAAGGAAAGGAGGAAAATCGATTCATAGGGTTGGACATAGAACATAATCCTAAGCAATAATCCCCAACAGAAATATGGAAGAATGAGGAGGTGAAAATGCAGAAAAAGTGGAGTGTGAATTAAGGTCTTAAGCTCTATGCCTCATGAATACATTTTTCACCAATTAGCATAAGTAAATTTGTGCTTACATACAGTTACTATAGGCTATCAAATAACACAATTAAATCTGTGATTACACAGGTACTACATGCTATCAAATAACACAAGTAAATATGTGTTTGCATAGGTACTACTCACTACTTAGTGGCATATATACAACCATGAGAGAGTGAAACCAGGAGCTTCATTAAAAAATTTCAGAAGAGAAAAGACATATATTTAAATGATATACAAAGGGGAAACACACTACACACTGCTCTGATTGGAATCAACAAACTGCTTCATTAATCTTTGAAGATGGAGTCCAAATCACCTGCCCATTACATTTAGCAATTGTATGTGACCGAACACCTTATGAACAAGCAAATTTAACCAAAGTGGAACCACTCTCTCTGCACACAGAGCTCGAAACTTTCAAAAGCAGAATTTAGGCCTCTAGAATGCAGAAATTGGGAACCTCATTTAAGTGTTTCTTTCCTCTATTTACAAGGAGAGGGGAAGCTTTGAACAATAGTTACAAAATATCTCAGTCGAGCTCCAACTGTCTAATCAACTAGATGTCTCGACATGTGATGGATATGTTGCCCAAAATGATTACAACATATTTAATTTCTTCTTTAAAATGAAACAAGGTACAAAATAAAAAAACATGGGAAAATGAATAATGACCATAGCAAAATATCTCCATGCCAATTCCTGTGAATGCCTCTGATCAGCCCATGCCTTTGCCATGATTTTCTTCCTCTGTTACTGGCAGGTCCACCTATCATTTTTCCCTTAACAGTTTGAATTCCTCACTTTCTGGAGCTGGGAGCGATCAACTGTCGGTTTCTTGTCACATTGCAGAAATAGAGATCAACCTGGTAGTCTTTCATTGTCTGACTGTGTGGAGTGCCATGCTAAAAAATTAATTCTCAGATGACCTGCACACTACTTCCTGAGTCCCATACCTCCATTTATCTCACTAAAGACGTGCGTCAGAGCACATAGATGGCTTGTACCACCTCAAGGAAGACCCAACACTCTTTTCTGTGGATCGTGGTCCTTGCTGCCTTGACCCAACGATCTTTGACAATCACCATTACTCCTGAGACCAACTCCTCTGTTTCTGCATTCAATATTGTAGCTACGAACGCATACATTCTTTAAATCCTTGTACTTCCTTATCGGGGTGATTCCATATTGCAATCTTCACAGTGGTGTAGTATTCTAATATTCCAATTGTTGACATTTGATATTCCTTCCTAGGGCTTCAATCCTTGAACTTCAACAAACCATATATTTTGATCTGGGATTCCACCGTTGGACTTCCACATATCGTTGGAAACCTTGTTCAAAGAATTATCCAATGGAGAGGGTTCGATGTAGGCTTCGAGTCCTCATATGACTTGGAAGATGACTGCAACCTTTTCTGCTCATTTACACTTTGGACAGCTGGAAACACATTTTGCAGTAAGTGACAAAAGGTCCCATGTTCCATAAATAAAGAAATCTTATACAAAAAATTGTGATAGACTTGATTCTTCTTTATGACAACAATGATTCCATCTAGTCACTCCAAATAATCTCAATTAAGTTGATTATTTAAAATGAAGATGAAAATATTTCATTTGTGATTGACAATGATTTTTTTATTATTATCAATTTTTTTTAAAATGTCACATATTAACATGATATTAAATATAAAACAAGTGCACATCTACTTCATTGAGATGTGGTTTTAAATCTCTCTTCTCGCACACACACACATAATGTTGAAATATTTATTTAGGATGTATATTAAAATATTTTATTTATTAGTGATACTGAAATATTTTTTGTTATTTAATACTTTGCTTAATTAATAAATTACACATTCCCTTTATATTTAGTTATAAAAAATGTCTCTCACTATAATACTATATTTACATTATTATAATTTTAATAATATATAATATGATAAATTAAATTTTTAAACTTAATTTTTTTTGTCAATTTGTGAGTGTCTTCCAAGGATGACTATAGGCTTAACCTTTGGTTTGAGAATCAATGATCCAGGAACATCTAAGCCTTCACATAACAGAAGGATTTCACCTGGCTTGACTACACCAACCCATAACATGACTAGATTTTGGCCCATAAAATTTCAAACCAGTGATCTTCACATCAAAGAGTGACTTAATAGTACACTCCATCACAGTGTATTCTATACCTTGAAGCAAATTTTAAACCTACTTTACTCAAAATGAAATAATCTTTTATATATATTTAATTTCATTATTTTAATTATTTTTAATTTAAAAAATAAATATTTAATATTACTAACTTAAATATATATAAATAAAAATAAAATTTATCAACTTAAATACAACAAATACATAATTACACGGGACTTAAAAGTTCACTCACATATGATAACAAATGATTACAATAAGACATTTTTTTAAAATATAATAATTTCCTAAAATATAATAAAAATTATTACAACTTTTCTAAAATATAATATAATATATTAACCTATTTTGGAGAGTATTTATTCAAGTTTCTTGTAATCAAACTAAACAAAGTCGTTAAAAGTTTTTCTTCATCAAATAAAGAATTTGAAATTCCTACTTTAAAATTCAATAATAATAAAAAAAACGTACATGGCCGCAAATCGATAAAATTATATTAAGGTTCAATAATGTTAAAAAGGAAACATTTAGAGTTAAATACACATGTTGATTCCAAATTCTTCATGTGATGTTAGCTAATTCAATTGACAAAATTTAACTTGGATGGATTTAAGGAGAAATGAACATGTGTCTTATGACAAAGGGCTAAAGACTTGATAGGGGATTCAACCAACTAGGCTACCTATCAGGGCTAGACAACAAAAATTTTTCTTCCTTTGTTGTTGGAGCAACCACAGACTCCACACCAAAAACACCCTTGTAAATGAGCTCAAACTTGGCTTTAAAAAAATTGAAATCCTCCTTGTATTTTGAGATTTTTCAAAGAGTGGGGAAACAATAGTCCCCATTGTCCACATTGTTTCCACCAGCTTATAAAATTCGACATGCCTTGTTTGAGAGTTTACTAGGACAGTGACCCAATCTTGCATCTCTTTCTTAATATGTTCTTGAGATAGCTTTTATTTAAAGCATGAGAAGTGATGCCTTGGCTCCACATCCCATGCTTCATCAATAACTCACTTCAAATGTGCTATATGTGAGGAGGATGAAACTCCATTCCCTCCCAATGCCATATAGCTTTTCCCTCCTCACCCTTGCTTCTCTGATCCTCAACAATCTCACCATAATTACACACCACCAGCTTCACCAACCCTCTTGCCAAGTGGTTTGAATCTAATGGATACTAAAGACAATCTTTTTTGTCCAAAACTTGGAACCAAGAAACCCACCTAAATGAACCCAATACTAAACATCCAAACTAGATCGTAACTTCAAAACTACCATTTAGACTTTAAAACCCATTGTTGAGCCATACTTAGACACCCCATGTGTTTACTAAGGGTGATATTTCCTTCTGTGTCAAGTCCAAACTCCTTTTCTAAACTCATTTCGTAATATCACCTCAACTCTTAACTCCATAACAATGTCATGGGAGCTAGATTGATATCCTTCTCCTAACATGCATGATGTCAATGAATTGTTCCAAATGGACTACTGATCCAACTTGAAAAGCTTTCCATCCTCCACACAGGATTGCCCAATACTGTGAAAAGGTTCCCATTCTTACTCATTATATCCTCACTAACTTCCTATTAATTCATTCTTACTCATTATATCCTCACTAACTTCCTATTAATTCTTTCATGTTGTAGTAGATATATTATTAATGATATTAAACTATAAATATTAATTTCTTATAACATATTGTTAAAATCTATAATAATAAGTGTAATATGTAGTGTTGTTTTTTAGTACCTGCTTCTTTTGCAAAAAGTAATTGATAGAAAAATAATACTTGTGAGAATAATTGTAAGGTAGTATGATAAAGAGTTACTATATTACAAAAGCCTCGAACATTCAATTAATTGAATGGTCACCTACATGCTCATGGGTGTAGAATAGATAGTGACAGGGGGTGTTATGTTAAGTCACTCTGTGGTGAAAAATGTTAGTGGTTTGAAATCATGTGGGTAAAAATTCAGTCATGTTAAGGGTGGTGTGGCTTAGGCCAGTGGTAATCCCGGGTGATTTTGAAGGCTTATAAGCCTCTAGATCATAGATACTCAAGTTACAAGATATACATGTCAGTCAAATCAAAATTCACAATAACTAACAAACAAACAAAAAAATATAATCACTTATACACATACATGGAAATATAATTATTAATTATATAACTTTTTTAATTATTATAAAAATTAAAGTAGAAACATATATTTTATAAGGGTTTTTCCTAATTATAGAGATTATAGTTATTAATTTAATTGTTATTTTTAAATTTAAAGCAATTAGAAATGAAACATGTACATTTTGGTTAATATTTACATAATCTAAATAAATCAAAATCATACATGTGATGTATTTTAACTTTTAAGCTTGAGTCATATTTATAATTTAATGCCTCATGATTGCTTGTGATTTAAAGTGGAAATTATGTTAACCGTAACTATTAATTTTCAATTAACATGTACTCTCATACTCAAATGGGAAAAATATTTTAGAAAAATCTTTTCCCATTTTTTCAATATTTAATTTATTTTTAAACAAATTTATCATTTAATGATTTTTTTCTTAAATCAAATATTTATAAAGAGCATTTTCCAAAGTTTTTGTCGTTATTAATTAACTTTTTACTTTAATTTTTAGGGAAAATGGAGAACATTATTAAAACTGATTTTGATGTTTATTTAATGTTAAAAAAACACAGTAAGAAAGACTCAATTTGACTTTAGCCTTAGTCAAATTGAGTAAATTGAGCTTCCACATCAACACGACAAATTGGAGGCAGTTAACTAGTGTGACATGGCTCTTGTCACTCAGTTAGCTCAGCGAATTCAAGTCAGAGGGCTTGGAGTTTAGTTATGCATGAGTGATTGCTAATTTTTACCAATCTAGTTCAATTATTTTCAGTTGTATTCAGTTAACTGACCTCTAACTATTGATAGATTCAGTTGAAGGTTAGTTGTGCAGTGGGACAACAATCCAACTCAAATATATATTAGTGAACTGATCAATCAACACAAAATAGCTAATGTGTGCAAGAAATTAAAATTCCTTAGCTGGAGTGGGATGAAAAGGCAGTGTAACATGAGTTTTATACTAGTTTGAGTGGTGTGTGAAGGTAGTTGATCAATCCTTGAGAATTGCACAAGAAAATAGGAGGAAATTCCTATCTTTTAGAGGCTAATTTCCTCAAGGATTGCATAAGGAAATAGGAGGTTAGAGGAGAAAATAATTGGTGAACCAAATTTAAACAAGAACACAAAAATCTACAGGTATAACCATAAATACAAATATGTAGTAGAAATAACACTTCATTTCATGAATATCAACTACTGAAATATGCTTACAAACAGAATGGAAATCAGACTAGCTCGGGCGATGGTAGCTTATCTCTGAGAAGAGATGTAGCGGATACATGCACCTAAACTATGTTACAATGAGGCTCGAAGGCCTATTTATTGTTGAGAAACAATGGAAAACCCTAAACATCCAAAAACCTAACCCTAGGAGATAAAGTGCCAAACTAGGGGCCCCATTTGGGTAAATTGGTACATCAACTTCCCGTGGTTGTAACTTTGGCATACGATCTTTGTTTGACACACACAATACCTCATTAGAAATATTTATTCGAGGAATACAACTTTTAAGTGACCAACATCAATCTATGGCCCATGTTAGTCCCAGTTTTCCCAAAAAAACGTCATTTAGGGCCTCAAAATGGCTCCAGAAGTTCAGGGCCCGGAAAATTGCCAAAAATAGTAAATTGTGCTATAAATAAGGAAACTAAAAAAATGAAAGAAACAATGGTAGGGGTCTAAGTGGAATAGGCGGGTGGCCACCAATATCCGCCTAGATCATTCCTCCCCCCTTAGAAAGCAATGTTCCCCATTACGTTGAGTTTCTCCATGAGATGAAGAAACTTCTGTTGAACTTGGTCCCTGGTGAGCCACTTGCCCTAGTGAAGGAGTTGGTCTGCTTTGACAACTCGATATAGTTGGATCCTTTGCTATTGGATGTTCTTGATTAGCGTGTCCATGATCCGATCAGTTGTGGCTTGCTCCATGCAATCTGGATTTAACTATGTAGGTGTGAGTTGTTCTATAATGTCTGATGTGTCTAGCAATGGTGGGAAGTATAGTCAAAGGTGGTCCACATTGAACACTGGGTGCAGGCCAAGGAATGGGGGAATGTTGAGCTCAAATGCATTATCTCCCACAAACTTGTAATAGTGTAAGGACCATATTGGAATGGAATGAGTTTCCGATAGGATTCGGTAAGGCGTTCCTTTTGCAAATGAAACCAAACTTTGTCACCCCTCTGAAACTTGTGTAACGCCCTATGTTGGTGATGTCACTGCTTGTAATTGGCATTTGATTTCTCCAGAATGTCATGGATCTACTGGTAGATATGTTGGGTGTGCTCAATGAAGTTGTTTGCCTTATTAGTTTCAGACTGGACATGAGTCGAATATCTGCCTGAGTAGCTACAAATGGCATGGCCACAACAATGGGACATAGTGGCTCAAATGCCAAGCCCACCTGAAAAGGGCTGTGGCTAGTTGAGATGTGGAGAGACTGGTTATAGTTGTGCTGGACATAGGGGATGCTCTCATCCCATGTGTGTGGATGCTTTGAGTTGTACATGTGCAGAATTTGTACGAGCATCCTGTTGACGACCTTTGTCTCGCCATTAGTTTGGGGATGGAAAGCTGTGGACTTAGTGAGCTTGGTGTCTAGCATTGACCAGAGACTGGACCAAAATGTATTGAGGGACCTGTTGTCCCGATTTGAGATGATAGACTATGGGATACCAAAGTGTACCCACACTCGTTCAAAGAAGACTTTAGCAATGGTTTCCACTGTGACTTTCTTCTTGCAAGCAACCATATGGCCATCTTTGAGAATCAGTCGACAAAAAAAAAAAACACAGTCATTGCCATGCTTAGTAGAAGGAAGACCCGATACGTAATCCATGGAGATGGATTCCCAAGGTCAACTAGGGGTAGGTAGCGGAGTATAGAGGCCTTTCTTCTTGATGGTCAATTTGGCAATGACACAGGGAGTGTAGTATTTGATGTATTTCCCGACATCCTGTCTAAGATTCGGCCAATAAAAATACTTTTGTAGTACTACCACCATTTTCTTGACCCCGAAATGCCTTGTGGCCGAACTGTAGTGTGCTTCCCAAATCATCTTGGCTCGATCGCTTGAAGGAATACAAAGGTGTCCGAGGTGGCATATCAAGGCATCCTGGACATGAAAATATGGAACTTGCTAACCCTCCAAGAGCATTTGGTATGTGTGGCTGAATTCTGGGTCGCTTTAGTAGGGAAGTGGACAATCAAGAGTCACGTGCCCACAAGAGTTGAGCATGGTGGTTAATGCCATGATTGATGATCGGTTGAGCCAATCTGCAACATTATTAGTGTTTCCCTTCTTATACTTGATATTCAAATGGAACTGTTGTAGGTATGTGGTCCACTTCTGATGGTGATCATTCTGCAACTTCCCTTGCATATTTATGAACTGCAGGGGCCGGTGGTCTATGTGAATTACCATTTCCTTCCCCAAAATGTAATGCTTCCATTGTCGACACGCCTATGCAATGAAATACATATCTTTGTCATAAGTGGAATACTTTCGGATTGTGTCTGAAGGTGTCTCACTGTGATATGCCACTTGATGCCCTTGTTGAGTAAGGACTACCCCAATAGCATAGTTGGAGGCATCTATCTTGATCTCAAATGGCTATTGAAAGTCTAATAATGTGACCACTGGTGCAGAGAAAAGGCGATGTTTCAACTCTGTGAATGCCTTCTATTGAGATTTAGACCAAAAGAATTTTTCTTTTACTCCTCCCTTGGTGACTTGACTCAAGGGCCAAGTGATATGAGAGAATCCCAACACGAACCTGCGGTAGAAATTGGCAAGACCCAGAAAGTTGCAGAGCTCTATGAGAGTGGTTGGAGCTGGCCAATCCCGAATGACTTGGATATTGGTTGGATCCACATGCACCCCCCGTTCATCAATAATGTATCCTAGATACTGAACCTGGGTCATGCCAAAAGTGCATTTCTCTAAATTGTCACATAGTTTGTGTTGCTGCAGTGTTTGGAGAACCTGTCGAATGTGGTGGAGGTGCTCTTCCCAACTCTCGCTGAAAATCAGGATGTCATCAAAGTATACCACTACAATTGAGTTGGTGAATGTCTGCAATATGTCATCCATCAGCCTCATGAAGGTTGCAGGAGCATTTGTCATCCCGAAAGGCATAACCAACCATTCGAAAAGGCCCTCCTTGGCTTTGAAGGCAGTGTTCCACACATCGGAGGGTTCGATTGGTACCTGGTGATATCCTGATTTCAAGTCAATTTTGCCAAAATATTTTCCCCCTTCAATTGGTCTAGAAGGTCATCAATCTGTGGGATCAGGTACCTATTCCGGACAGTGATCTTGTTCATCGCCTGATAGTCAATACAAAGTCTCCAAGTCCCATCCTTCTTTTGTACCAACATGATCGGGATCCCACAAGGCGATGAACTCTGATGGATGTGAGCTTTCTGCAGCAGCTCTGGAATCTGCTTCTTGATTTTTTCGTTCTCCAGAACAGAGCACTAATAAATCGGTCCAGTGGGCAACGACGCACCTGGGGTCAGATTGATGGAGTTCTTGACCTGACAGTGCAAAGGAACCCCTGCAGGGGAGGTGAAGATGTCCACGTACTCCTCCATGAGCTTGTCCATCTGTTGTTCTAATGCGGAGGGGCCCTATCTAGAGGTCATGGCCATCGTCTTCTTCTTTCCCTGAGAGCGTATCATCAGGAAAACAAATTTCCCGATTTTGGAAACGAGCTTATTGCATTGTTTTGCAGTAACCAAAGAGATGGCGGTATGCGGTGCTACCTCCAATATCCTATACAACGTATTTCCCAAAGTAATAATAACGGCATGAAGCCTTTACTCATACACAACATGTTGCTTCCATAAGTATGGTTGGTATAATAATACATCAGAAAAATCAAGGGGAGAAATGTCACATAATACCTCATTCGTGAAGGGCTTGATGTTGTATGGAAGGCAGCACTGCTGGCTCACGTGAAGATCCCGTCCTTGGTGAAGCCACCCAATGGTGTATGGTTGTGGATGTGCTATGATCAGTAAGCGCAGCTGCTTCACAATCTCTACCGAATGAGGTTATTTTGGCTCCCATTATCTACAATGAGCTCTAGCAGGAAACCCTTTACCCACATCTGGGAGTGGAAGAGGCACTCCTCCTCCTCTGGATCTTTGGGTTCCTCCTTCTTGATCTTTGTAGTGGTAATGGTGGTATTGGGCTCTGCATCGATAATCTGTTTACCTTTTTCATTCCCCTTGTCGGGTTCTGACTCAGAGTCGGAACATGCATCTGATTCCGAAGCCTTTAGCTTGGCCTTCGTGACTGCTTGGTCCAACACTCACTTGTGTTGTGAGTGGAGCTCTTAGGGAACTCACGCCACTTTCCCATATCCTTCTTTGGGTTTGTGAAATTTTTCTTTGCTTGAGGCTTTGGTGGGCTCTCCTGGGCTGCCCCACCTTGGCTTTGTCCTTTGTTCTTCGGTTTGGGGGCACCTTCCCCTTGCTTCGGATTCACAGATCCAAAGTCTTGCTTCTTCTATTTAAACTTTTTTTCGATCCTGATGGCATATAGGTATGTCGTGCTAAGAGAGGAGATGTCTAGGAATTCCATCTTGTCCTAGACGTACCTTGTAGAAATTCCCACTGTAGATCAACAGATTATGCAATATACTAAAGCAAAATACCAGATCTACTTTTACAACAAACGTGCGGAAGCTAAATCAATTATGAGAAAGATCAAATAGAACACATATAATTGAGAATGAGAAATCAATCATAGATGAACATAGAAGAATACTCTAGGGAAAGCCTCAACTAAAAACCTTGATCTTTGTATTATCATACAAGTGGAAATATGTCTGGATTACACAAAGCATTATCTCACAAGCTATCCCGCTCTCAGTAAAATCCCTCTGCTACTCACAGACAGTCAAAGGCTTCTCACAAACCTTCTCTTCTACCCTCCAAGCCTCCTATTTCCTTGCACAGTTTCTCCTGGGGTGCAACAGCTGCCACCTGTGTGAATTACCTCACACACTTCTCACTAACCTCTGATCTAACTGTGCATTCCTGAAGGAGATAATTCCTTTTGCATGGATGAGTTTCCTATATAGGAAAATCCTCCAATTGATAGTATATTGTCCCTTCCTTTGATCTCAACTGGGTCTCTGACTGAACTGACATGCATGAGTTATTTATGAGAGAATATTCAGTTATTTAAAGTGCAACAGTTACATGCATGCATGAATTAACTAACTGAACTCACAATTAATTCCACAAACTGTTGGAACTAATCTAACTGGACTTAACTCAGATAACTAAGCTAACTAATTACAACTCAAAGTACAATTCATCCTTATCTACTTTAATCAAGGGATAACTTCCTCAATCAATGGAGAAACGGTTGCATGTCTTCACATATACTTCATGTTTGATTTCCTACAACTAATTAGCTCAAGATAAATTAATTAATTATTTTACAAAAAGCTGCTAAGATCAAATTCAAATTTTACTTCTCAATTTTAGATCAAGGACTAACTAAAATTGGATTCTATCCCGAAATACTATTTATAGCAATGCTATTTTTAGCATTTCCATTTTTCCATTCCTTGTTGCTATATCCAACAATGGTACCTGAGATGATATTTATAGCATTTCTATTTTTAACATTTCTTGTTGCCATTTTCAACACTACCTCTCAACAAGAAAGGAATTCAACTTGAACATGGTCCTGAACCTTTGGAATGTTCTGCATGCAACACTTCTCCCAAGTGTTATTTCTCTAGCAACTCTAGAAACAAAAAAATCTCCCAACTAACCTCCCTGTTGGGCTAGAAACATCACCTGATGCTGAAGCTTCCTCTGCTACTAACAAGTGCTCCCTCTATGACCTCTGAGCTACTACAACACTCCATGCATCTCGCACCCTTGCACACCTCTCTGTGCCATCCTGCACTGGTGCAACACTCCTGTGCCTCTCGCATTGTTATAGCCTCCTAGCTCTGCACTGTCTTGGGATTCTTGCACTGTAACTCTCTCTGTCGCTCCATGCGCATCTGCCTCTATCCACTCAGTTAGTCCTGCTACTCCTCATCGGGGCTCCCGTAGCAAGGTCTAATCAAAGAGGTTGGGTACCTCAAGGATCATACCCCTATTCCAGCCTTCTTGGGACTGTCACTCCACATCGCCCCACCTCCTACCTGGAGGTGTAGATGCATGTGATCCCTCTGCCCACTTGGCTCAAAATTCCCCCCTACTAGAGGTCTCTACATGAGTGGATGCCTCCACTCAGTCTCCTCTCGGCTTCTCCAGTTGTGGCTACTCCATAACCTCCTGAAGTTGTTTCACCAATTATGGCTCCTCCACAATTGTCTAATACTTCTTCTAGCATTGCATGTTGAGAGGTAATGTACTCTCCCTCTCAACCACCAAGTATCCATCAGTTTCCTTGCTCCTCAAGGCTTTGCATGCATCTTGAACCTTAAGAGCATACAGGTTCTTGACTCGTGAACCAATCTGCTTCAACTGTCTCGTGGTGATGTGTATAAGGAAAACCTTTCCCTTACTAAAGACCACATCATAGCCTTTTTCCTCCACCATCGCGATCGATACCAAGATTTTCTTTGGTCCTAGCAGATACTTCACATCTATCAAGGTAATGCGAGCTCCTTGCTCCCTCTAAAAAACAATTGTGCCTACTCCTGAGACACTATACTTTTCATCATTACCCATCTCTATAAGTATCTGGATATCTTTCTCCTCCAAGGTACTGAACAAACTCTTATCGTCAGTCATGTGGAATGAAGCTCCACTGTCAAGAAACCAACCACATCCTACCATGGATGAAACCATGCATGCGATAAGGGTGAAATCCAACTCGAACTGTGAGGCCAGTGCCTCACCTTCTAATCCTTCCTTGGATCCCTTCTTGGATTTCTTCAATGGACAATTTTTAGAAAAATGGCCCACCTCATGACAATGAAAGCATCACACTTTCGATTTGTCAAACTTCTTCCCACCATGGGAAGAACTCAATTTGGGATGAGAATCCTTGTCTTTCCCTTTCTTTTCCTTACTCACTAAGGCGCAATTTTCTTCATCCTCCTTGGATGAAGAACCATCTCTGGAACTTCTTATCTCCTCCTGCATCAGATCCGACCAAAGTCATTCCCAATCTGGCAGTTTCTCTCTTCCATTTACCGAGTCTTGGTAGCTATGCCAACTCTTAGGAAGACCGAGGAGAGCAAGACTCACCATGTCATCATCAGCTGTCGTGATCCCTATTAGCTTCGTTGATAAAAGGCCAAAAATTGGATCCAAATATGCTCTAAAGCACTCCCTAAGTCTTCAAAAGTGCTCAAAGATCATCCATCAATCGAAACATGCAAGGGAGGAAAGCCCTTGGAAGGGATGAAAATCACTATCGGGAGGCTAAAATGCTTAAAAATCAGTCAAAAACCCTTAACGCGGGCTTAAAACCCAAGAATGCATAGCTGCCATTAGATCTTGCCATTCAACGACCCAGATCTAAGTAGCAAATCACAAAACGATGGTCCCAAGCAATGGCAATTAGAGCTGGACACCGCTGATCAGCGATCGCCAATGATCCCTACCGCAGGTCACATCAGTGGAAGTATCGGCGGAGTATCAACGCAGGTTATGTGGAGTTTGTGATTGTGATCAACAATTAAATGTGGACTGTCGATCACACGCACAGATCAACGGCCCATGTTACATTGCTAGATCACTATCGACAGAAACCATGGGGTAGGGCCTTTGCATATATATAAGGGCAATGTGATTATACCGGACCCGATAGCCTTATGAACGATATTCTATAAGATTTCAAGTCTGAACCCAAGCATTTTTTAACGCATTTCTCATATATTTAGTTATACAACAATATACAAAGGAACCTTGGGGCAGCGCCGATTGTGATGAAGCCTGGACCCGAAAGGTTCCGGGATGGGAAATTCATAATTTTTGAAGTCCACAGAGACCGATTTTTCATAGTTTTTAGTGTATTTTCATATTTCAAAGAAATACAAAGGAAACACAAGACCAAGCCATTTGTGACAGGCGACAATGATTATGGGTGAACCCGATAGATGCATAGATCATATTTGAGGACTTCTGAAGTCCGAAAGAATCATAAATAGGTGGGATTTTACATGTTGCAGTGTTTTTCTGTGTCTAATAAAAAAATATTCATTGTTAAATCATCTAAAAAGATAATAGAGGCCATAGAGCCATTCCACCACATAGTAGAGACCAGAAAGTGATCATGGAGCATAGACGGTGCAACACAACTGAATCAACCCAAAGAAATCATGGAGCCACAACACGACACAACCAGAAGAAACGAAATGATTGTGGGCATCTTTGGCATGAGAGAGCTCCCAGAAAGTGCAACAACTACCCAAAATATGTGAATGTGGTTATTCCTCTGTCAGAAGAGGAAAACCTTCAAGCCATGCTTTCCTATTGAGGGAATCAATCAGTTGAAGGGACAGAAGGATAGATTAAGACCTCTGAAGCCTCAAAAGGCTTAGGATCATTGTAAATAGCCTATAAATGGTTGTTAGTAAGATGTAACAAGGGTTCAACTTTTCGAGATTATTCCTCCTCTGTTCATTCAATCTTCTCATCTTCATTCTAGTAATATAAGCTTCTTTTGCCATTATATGTTCAATGTCCATTCTCTTTGTTGTTATATGCTTGCACTTGAATAGTTTGTTTAGGTTTTCTTTGTGTTTAAGGCCAAATAATTGTCATCTTATCTCTGCTTTAATATATTAGCTTTGCTGCCTGTAACTAGCCCTTTATATGTGTTATTATAT
Source organism: Pinus taeda (assembly GCA_000404065.3). Lineage (NCBI taxonomy): Eukaryota > Viridiplantae > Streptophyta > Pinopsida > Pinales > Pinaceae > Pinus > Pinus taeda. Next base: position 102,509 of record APFE030471968.1, on the reverse strand, counting down.
ATGCATCTGCCAGTATAGTCAGTAAGCTCATTTGCTGCCTGTAGCTAGCCATTCATATATGTTCATGTATGCAATATACTAGTACTATCATTATTATCCATCTATCCATTAAATCTACAAACTATTGAGCATTAGTAGTCTAAAGCTTTGTGTTGTTGAGGGTGTTCATGCATGTCTTGAGTGAGAATAGAGCTGAAATGGTTATCTGACTTGATCCAAACCATCATTTATTCCAATAGTACCAGAGAACAATATTGAAGATTATATGTTACCAGGCATCTTGAAGTTACAACCTAGGAGAGTTTCCTGGAGTGCTAACATAATTGGCGCCATTGCTGGGGAGAGGAAACTGAAGCTCAACATTCCTAGGAAATGACATAGACCAGCTTTGATGATAGACAAAGTATGGGAACATTTTTGGTTGTAATCATCTATCTGGTGACTCTACTGGAGGCCAAACCTCTTGGCGACTCCACTTCATAGTTCTGGCTCTGTTTGTGAGGCATACTCAGAGAAACCCTCAAAAGTCACAAGTTGACCCGGTACCTGACCCTGAAAATATCATCAAAGAGAGAAAGGTATTGTAGAAAGGAGCATCAGGTTCAGGTAAACCTAAACAATCTCCTATATCTCTCCAAGAAGGGCTTGTAATAGAACAAATACATGTTGAGAGTATAGCTTCTAATACTAGCAGTGAAGAAAAACTCTTAGAGATTCATAAAGCTCCTTATTCTTTAGGTTTTCCATTTGTTGTAAGCCCAAAGGAAACCTCACCTCCTATCCATCATACTCCTTTAGTCCTATCAGTCACTCCTCAGCCCTCTATCATTTAGACTGCCAATACTTCTTTAGCCACCATAGCTATGGCAGGTCCACAAGCACCTACCAAAATGGAAAGAATCATAGCCGCTAGGTATGTACCTCTTGTACTGCCCACTCCTCTGAATGCCATGCCTACTGGAGAATATTAGAAGTATATGCCTAAGTTCACTAGAACTGAAGGTGTTACTACTGAAGAACACCTTGAGTCATTATCTAGCTATGCTGATAACCTAGACATTAGTGAAGATGATGTCTGGATGAGAGTCTTTGTCCAAAGCCTACATGGAGAGGCTAGAAAATGGTTCAGAGAACTGAGCCCAAGATCTATAGCTGATATTCAGACTTTAGATGATGCATTCCTAAAGCATTGGGGGGATAAGAAGGATCTCCTCTACTACCATATTGAGTTTGGGAACTTATAGAGGGAAAATGGTGAGCTGCTGTTTGATTTTAATAAGAGATTTAACCGCATATACAACAAGATACCTACTGAAGTAAAACCCACCACTACCTCTGCTAGACTCATCTATGCCAGTGCCTTTGATTCTATGTTATGTTTACTATTGAGGGAGAGGCGATGTGCTACTTTGGCTGATATGGAAGATGCAGCCTTGGAAGTAGAATCAAACATCATGGCTGCAGAAAACCTCAAAGGTAGTGTTGATAGAAGGAGACAGAGGGACGATTCTTCATCATCCTCTGATCCTAAGATAGATAAAATGACCAAAATGATCAAGTCATTAGCCTATGAATTTTCCAAATTAAAGGTTGAGCAGCATTCTGGGAAAGGAAGGGTTAATAATACCTTTGCTCCTCCAAATCCAAATCTATATAGAAGACCTGATGAGTAGTTACAGATTTTTCAAAGAAGCAAAGAGGCCAATGAAGACCAAAGGTTGAAGGTCCCTTTTCAGAATGCAGTCATGGAAGAAGAGCAATTTGAGGGAGATGATGAGATCCATAGTATGGAAGACAAAGGTAGCGCCACCTTTTTAACCAAAGCTACCTATGAGAAGTCATTATTCAATGACCAGATCAACCAAGAGTGGGATGGTGAAGCTGTTCTACAAATTGAAAACTAGCACCAATATAATCTGAGGTCTATGATGAATAATGTCAAAGAAACTCATGTTCATAAAGTTGTTGTCCCTATAGAACAACAAGCTAATATGCAGAAGCAATCAGCAGTTGATCCTATCATTCTCAAAGCTCCATCCATAGAGGTAAGAGGCCTTGACAAGTCGCCTTCTTCTTTCAGTTTTCAATTAGAAATCCAGAAGCCAAGAATACCTATGCCCCTGATTGAACTAGTGAAGAATGATTCCTTCAAGAAATCTATCCTTGGGGCTCTTGAGCATAAAACCATCCAAGCTTCCACTGACTATGTAAATTTTCAAGATGGCCAACTAGTTGTTATTCTCAGCCCAATGATTGAAAACTGTGAAGACAACTCCCCATCATTCTATGTTTCTATGTCTATTTATGATGAAATCCTTCACAATTGCCCTCTGGACACTAGAGCCAGCCATGATCCAATGCCCAAGGCTGTCATGGATAAGCTCGGTCTTGACATTACCAAGCCTTATCAGTTGGCCTCTACGCATCTTAAAAAATAAGTTTGTCAGATCACAGAGGAAGAAGGCCCACAAATTTGGGACATGTTCTTGATGGGGCTTGCTCTGAGGGAGCTGCAAGAACAGGTGAAAGTCCTTATGTCCCCCACACAAGAATGCATTGATTCATCTTTCATATTAACTTTTCAGGTCACAAACAACACAACAAAGTGTGAAGTAGACCTTATCATTTAGCAGGTGTACAAAACCTCCCAATCAAAACATCCAAGGCTGAAAGCATACAGAGAGGAGGTGAGATATTGACCATCTTTACTTGATAATGTCAAGTGTTCCAAACTTTTTGAAGTAGAGGATCAAATCAATAGGCTTTTGCAAGTCTTTGATGAATAGGCTGATATACACATTGACCAAGAGAATGAAACCTTTCATGGAAGGGTAAAAAGGGTCAATTTTCAGTTTGGTGACTGTTTTCTTAAAAAGGATGCATCAAAGGAAGGATATTTTTTTGATGGCCCATTCAATGGGTTGTTCTTCAAACTTTATTTCAGTTAAGGCTTTCAAGCCTTGGTATAGTAAATATGTTGTTTTGAAAGTTTTTAGTTCATGCTTAATAGACTCCATGCCCAATGCAACACTAGGAGGAAGATTTGATCTTGTTGTATACAGTAAAGACATTGATCTGTGGTTCTTGAAACCTCACAGGGAGGATTTCATCCATAGAAGGAGCCAATGTTAGCTTCACTGACAAAAGGACCAAAATTGGATCCAAATGTGCTCTAAAGCACTCCCTAATTCTTCAAAAGTGCTCAAAGATCATCCATCGATTGAAACAAGCAAGGGAGGAAAGCCCTTGGAAGGGTTGAAAATCACTATCGGGAGGCTAAAATGCTTAAAAATCAGTCAAAAACCCTTAGCACAGGCTTAAAACCTAAGAATGGACAGTTGTCGTTAGATCTAGCCGATCAATGGGATCTAAGCGGCAAATCATAAATTGGTGGTCCCAAGCAGTGGAAATCGGTGCTGGACACCCCCGATCAATGATTGCCAATGATTGTTATCGGTGGGTTGCATCGGTGGAAGTATTGGTGGAGTATCGACGCAGGTTATGTGGAGGTTGCGATTGTAATCAAGAATTAAACGTGGACCGTCGATCGCGTGCCCGGATCGACAGCCCATGTTACATCGCCAGATTCTTATCAACGGAAACCATGGGGCATGGCCTTTTCATATATATAAGGGCAATGCGATTATGCCAGACCCGACGGCCTTATGAATGATATTCTATAAGATTTCAATTCTGTGCCCAAACATTTTTTAATGAATTTCTCATATATTTAGTTATATAATGATATACAAAGGAACCTTGGGGCAGCGCCGATTTCGATGAAGCCTGGACTTGAAAGGTTTTGGGAAGGGAAATTCAAAATTTTTTAAGTTCGCCGAGACCGATTTTTCATAGTTTTCAGTGTATTTTCATATTTCAAAGAAATACAAAGGAAACACGAGACCAGGCCATTTGCGACAAGCGACAATGATTAAGGGCAGACCCGATAGATGCATATATCATATTTGAGGACTTCTGAAGTCTGAAAGAATAAAAAATAGGCGGGATTTTACATGTTGTAGCGTTTTTCTGTGTCTAACAGAAAAACAGTCATTGTTAAAAAATTTAAAAGGATAATAGAGGCCACAGATCCATTCAACCACATAGCAGGGCTAGAAAGCGATCAGGGAGCATAGAGAGCGTAACACAACTAAATCAACGCAAAGCAATTGTAGAGCCATAGCACGACATAGCCATAACAAACGGAATGGTCGTGGGGCATCTCTGGCATGAGAGAGCTCCCAGACAGCGCAATAACTACCGAAAATATCTGAATGCATTTATTCCTCTATCATGTAGGTTTTAACCCCATATAGAAATTACCTGCATACGAATTCTAAAACATAGAAAATAAACAATGCGAGATTATAACACATAAAACACATATACATAGATATTTTCCCCTAGATCCCAAAATCGGAACTACTAGCTTGATTTTTCATTATGTTCCTTTCAATGTTACAATACATATTTATACATGCCGAAGCATCCAATACCATGGACCGAAAACCATCGCATCCAATACCATGGACTGAAAACCATCGCGTCCAAAAAACATGTGTGAAAATCATGCACAAAACCATAGGTTGGTCCACCCAACCTCACATAGATTCCAAAACCAAAATTTTCCAGGGCGCTGCCCCAGACCCCATAAAGTGGGGTTACGAGTGCCCTTCAAACCCCCTATTAACTATGTGGAAAGAATATAACACAACCCAACATGTCATAAGAGGAAAACCTCCATGCCATGCTTTCCTATTGAGGGAATCAATCAGTTGAAGAGAAAGAAGGATAGATTAAGACCCCTGAAGCCTCAAAAGGCTTAGGATCATTGTAAACAAGTTATAAATTGTTGTTAGTAAGATGTAACAAGGGTTCAAATTTTGGAGATTATTCCTCCTCTGTTCATTCAAGCTTCTCATCTTCATTATAGCAATATAAGCTTCTTTTTCCATTATATGTTCAATGTCCATTCTCTTTGTTGTTCTATGCTTGCACTTGAACAATTTGTTTAGGTTTTCTTTGTGTTTAAGGCTAGATAATTGTCATCTTATCTCTGCTTTAATATATTAGATTTACAAGCTTCTTTTCTACCTGGAGCTAGCCCTTTATATGTGTTATTATATATGCATCTCCTAGTATAGTTAGTAAGTTCATTTGTTGCCTGTAGCTAGCCATTCATATATGTTCATGTATGCAATCTGCTGGTACTATCAGTATTCTCCATCTATCCATTAAATCTACAAACTATTGAGCATTAGTGGTCTAAAGACTTGTGTTGTTGAGGGTGTTCATGCATGTCTTGAGTGAGAATGGAACTGAAATGATTATCTGACTTGATCCAAAACATCATTTATTCCGATATTTCAGAGAACAATATTGAAGATTATATTTTACCAGACATCTCCGAGCTGCAACCTAGGAGAGCTTCCTGGGGTGCTAACAATCCCTACACTTCCAAGCTCATCCCTGCAGGTGGTGAGCTTGTTCAGATATGTAGAGATCATGTCACCCTTTTCACACTTGATTTTCCAAAGCTTGTCTTTCTGAGCCAACTTCCTCTGTTTGCTAGTATTTTGACATATATCTTTCAATGTTTTTCACATTGAAAACGATGTCTCCTTCCCATGGAGGCTCGAGACAATGTGGTCTCAAACTCCCTCCAGGAGGATTCTCCTCACTCTAGCCACACATTTCTTCCATTCTGTCAATTCTGTAGCATTAGCCGCAGCTGGGTTGGGGACTTCTTGATCAATGAAGTCCTTTAGACCATTTTCCTCTAATACTGCTTCCATGTGATCCTTCCAGGGTATATAATTCGAGCTGTCATCCAGGGCATACTCGAGTCTCAAACCATTGAATTCCATTGGTGAACTTTGAGGTGTGATAAGAATTCGATTTCTACATTCAGGAACTTCAAACTTTGAACTTCTCCCTTCTTTGTATACTATTCTTCGTTTTGATCACCTTTGCTCTTATACCATGTAGAAATTCCCACTGTAGATCAATAGATTATGCAATATACTAAAGAAAAATACTAGATCTACTTCTACAACAAACTTGCGAAAGATTAATCGATTATGAGCAAGATCAAATAGAACACATATAACTAAGAATGAGAAATCAATCACACATGAACACATAATAATACTATGGGGAAAGCCTCAGCTAAAAACCCCAATCTCTGTATTATCATACAAGTGTAAATATGTCTGGATTACACAAAGCATTAGCTCACAAGCTATCCTGCTCTTAGTACAATCCCTCTGCTGCTTATAGACAGTCAAAGGCTTCTCACAAACCTTCTCCTCTGCCCTCCAATCCTCCTATTTCCTTGCGCATTTTCTCCTGGGTCCAACAGCTACCACGTGTGTGAATCACCTCACACACTGCTCATTAACCTCTGATCTAACTATGCAGTCTTGAGGGAGATAATTCCTTCTGCATGGATGAGTTTCCTATATAGGAAAAATCCTCCAATTGATAGTACATTGTCCCTTCCTCTGATCTCAACTGGGTCTCTGACTGAACTGACATGCATGAGTTATTTATGAGAGAATATTCATTTATTTGAAGTGCAACAATTACATGCATGCATGCATTAACTAACTGAACTCACTATTAATTCCAAAAACTGTTGGGACTAATCTAACTGGACTTAACTTAGATAACTGAGCTAACTAATTACAACTCAAAGTACAACTCATCCTAATCTCCTTTAATCAAGGGATAACTTCCTCAATCAATGGAGAAATTGTTGCGTGTCTTCACATAGACTTCATGTTTGATTTCCTACAACTAATTAACTCAAGATGAATTAATTAATTATTTTACAAACAGTTGCTAAGATCAAATTCAAATTTTACTTCTCAATTTTAGTTCAGGGACTAACTAAAATTGGAATCTATCTTGAAATACTATTTATAGCAATGCTAATTTTAGCATTTCCATTTTTTCATTCCTTATTGCTATATCGAACATTGGTACCTGAGATGCTATTTATAGCATTTATTGTTGCCATTTTCAACACTCCCTCTAAACAAGAAAGACATTCAACTTGAACCCGATCCTAAACCTTTGCAATGTTCTACATGCAACACTTCTCCCAAGTGTTATTGCTCCAACAACTATAGAACCAAAAATTCTCCCAACTGACCTCCTTGTTGGGCTAGAAACATCCTTCGATGATGAAGCTTCCTATGTCACTGAAAAGTGCTCCCTCTGTGATCTATGAGCTGCTGCAACACTCCATGCATTTTGCACCATTGCATACCTCTCTATGCCATCTTGCATTGGTGCAACACTCATGTGCTTCTCGCATTGTTACAACTTGCTAGCTTTGCATTGTCTTGGGATTCCTGCACTGTTGCTCTATCCGCATCTGCATTTACCCACTCTGCTAGTCCTGCTACTCCTCATCAAGGCTCCCATAGCAAAGTCTAATAAAAGAGGCTGGGTACATCAAGGATCCTACCCCTATTCCAGCCTTCTTGGGACTGTCACTCCACATCGCCCCACCTCCTACCTAGAGGTATGGATGCATGTCATCCCTCTTCCTACTTGACTCAAAATTCTCCCCTACTGGAGGTCTCTGCATGATTGGATGCCTCCACTTGATCTCCTCTCGACTTCTCCAATTGTGGTTGCTCCACAACCTCCTGAAGTTGTTTCACCAATTGTGGCTCCTCCACAATTGTCTGAGACTTCTTCTGGTGCTGCATGTTGAGAGGTAATGTACTCTCCCTATCAACCAAAAAGTCTCCATCAGTTACCTTGCTCCTCAAGGCTTTGCATGCATCTTGAATCTCAAGAGCATACCGGTTCTTGACTCATGAACTGATCTGCTTCTCTTGTCTCGTGGTGATGTGTCTAAGGAAACAATTTCCTTTACTGAAGACTACATCATAGCCTTTGTCTTCTAGCATTGTGATCAATACCAATTTTTTCTTCAGTCCTGGCACATGCTTCACATCTGTCAAGGTAATGTGAGCTCCATGCTCCCTCTAAAAAACAACCGTGCCTACTCTTGAGACACTATATTTTTCATCATTACCCATCTCTATGAGTATCTGGAGATCTTTATCCTCCAAGGTACTGAACAAACTCTTATCACCGGTCATGTGGAAAGAAGTTCTACTATCAAGAAACCAACCACATCCCACCATGGATGAAACAATGCATGCAATGAGGGTGAAATCCAACTCGAACTGTGAGGTCAGTGCCTCACCTTCTGATCCTTCCTTGGATCTCTACTTGAATTTCTTCAGTGGACAATTTGTAGCAAAATGGCCCACCTCATGACAATGAAAACATCGCACTTTCGATTTGTCAAACTTCTTCCCACCATGGGAAGAACTCGATTTGGGATGAGAATCCTTCTCCTTCCCTTTCTTTTCCTTACTCGCTAATCCTTCTTGTTCCCTTGGGATTTGTCAAAGCATTAGCTCACAAGCTATCCTGCTCTTAGTACAATCCCTCTGCTACTCATAGATAGTCAAAGGCTTCTCACAAACTTTCTCCTTTGCCCTCCAAGCCTCCTTTTTCCTTGCATAATTTCTCCTGGGGTCTAACAGCTACCACCTGTGTGAATTACCTCACGCACTGCTCACTAACCTTTGATCTAACTACGCAGTCCTGAAGGAGATAATTCCTTCTTCATGGATGAGTTTCATATATAGGAAAAATCCTCCAACTGATAGTAGAATGTCCCTTCCTCTGATCTCAAATGGGTCTCTGACTGAACTGACATGCATGAGTTATTTATGAGAGAATATTCAGTTATCTGAAGTGCAACAGTTACATGCATGCATGCATTAACTAACTGAACTCACAATTAATTCCACAAACTGTTGGAACTAATCTAACTAGACTTAACTCAGATAACTGAGCTAAATAATTACAACTCAAAGTACAAATCATCCTGATCTCCTTTAATCAAGGGACAACTTCCTCAATCAATGGAGAAACTGTTGCATGTCTTCACATAGACTTCATGTTTGATTTCCTACCACTAATGAACTCAAGATGAATTAATTAATTATTTTATAAATAACTGCTAACATCAAATTCGAATTTTACTTCTCAATTTTAGTTTAGGGACTAACTAAAATTGGAATCTATCCCGAAATACTATTTATAGCAATGCTATTTTTAGCATTTCCATTTTTTCATTCCTTGTTGCTATATCCAACACTGGAACTTGAGATGCTATTTATAGCATTTCTTGTTGCCATTTTCAACATACCTATGCAAGAAGATGCAGTATTTGAGAACCAACTACTTCTCAGAATCCTTGATACCCAACTTCGTGTGAAGGGTATGAAAAACATTGGTAAACTCCAGCACATCTTGGTCCCTTCCCTATTGTAGCGTAGTCAAGTTTATGTATTTATCGTCATAGCTCCCGATAGGGTAGTACTGCTCCTTGACGGCATCTCGGAATGAGTTCCAAGTGGGTGTGGTTGAAAACAGTGAGTTCATACTTTCATCCTTCTGCTCACAGTAGGTTTCCCACCAGTCCTTGACATGGGGGGGTGCTTTGAGAAGTGAAAAGGTGATCTTTTCTCGGCTAGAAAAATCATAAACGGAAAAATATCCTTCTATCAGATTTAACCATTTATCTACAATGTCTGCATATATATGACCCTCAAATATGGGAATGTCAAAGTTAACTTGTACCTTAAAGGGTGTGGTGCTTCCAGAGTAGTTGCTAGAAGTAGATGTGTTGCCCTTGGGTTGCCAGTGAAGGATCTAGGCAAAGTTGTCCATCATCGCATCCCTTTGTCGCTCGAGAGCTTATTCGAGCAAGATTTTGATAGGATCTCCTGCCCCCTCCTCTTTCTTTTCATCCACCATGGGAGGCTGTCAGGATTTGCGAGGCTGGTCTTGTAAAGGTTCGACCAGTTCAAGCCCTAAATCCTTATATCTCGACCTCATTGTGGACATGCAAAGAAAAACAGAGAAAGAGCAGACTGCTCTAATACAACTGATCTGGATTTAAACATGAATGCAACAAATTATAAATATAACCATAAATGCAAAGATGCATTAGAAATAACACTTCATTTCATGAATATCAAATACTAAAATATGCTTACAAACAAAATGGAAATCAAGCTAGCTTGGGTGATGGTAGTTTATCTCTAAGAAGAGATATGGCAGACACGTGCCTCTTAACTGTGTTACAATGAGGTGTGAAGGCCTATTTATTGTTGAGAAATGATGGAAAACCCTAAACATCCAAAAACCTAACCTCAGGAGATGAAGCACCAAACTATGGGCCCCATTTGGGTAAAATTGGTACATCAACTTCCTGGGGTTGTAACTTTGGTGTACAATCTCTGTTTGACATGCACAATACCTCGTTAGAAATATCGATCTGAGGACTACAACTTGTGAGTGACCAACTTGGGTTCGTAATCCATTTTGACCCATTTTGATCCCAGTTTTCCCAAAAAATGTCGTTTAGGGCCTCAAAACGGCTCCAGAAGTTCAGGACTCGAAAAACTGCCAAAAATAGTAAATTGTGCTACAAATAAGGAAACTGAAAAAAAATAAAAGAAACAATGGTGGGATTCTAAGTGGAATAGGTTGGTGGCCACCAACATCCACCTGGATCAATTGACTACGTGTTGGCTAGAATTTCTCATTCAATAGAGAGAGCAATTATTCTTTTGCAGGTTGTGTTCAGAGCTGGAGCAAGCAATTGTAATAGTTTCTCTATTCATCTTATTAACAAAAAGCAGCTTGAGGGGATTTTCCCAGTTGGGTTCCCATAGAAATCACTGTGTATTGGTGCTTTTTCTTGTTTCATGTCTATGCATGTTGTTCTAAATTGTGATTTCCATTCCGCAGATTAGTAGAGTAGAATTATGTCTCTTTTTTTCAATTTGAAATATTGAGAAATTGCAATTTCTATCAAATTGATATTTGAGCTTTGAAATCCCATTAGAACCAGTATTTCGAACTTGGCTCTTAGGAATTTCAAAGTAGCAACTTTAGTGCAACAATTTTTCTTTAGGATCGGGAGGATGTCTTTTAATGGACAGAGATTGGAGTATGCCTTGGATGGTAGCTCGAATTTCATAGCTTGGAAGGATCGAATAGAAGCAGTGCTTGGTGACAATGGTGTGTTAGAATATGTGAAAATTCATATTTCAAAACCTCCACAATCGGATACAAAAATATTAGCCCAATGGAAGAAGGATGTTGCAAAGGCCAGGAAAATTCTTGTGGAAGTTGTGAGAGACCAGGTGGTCTTAAATATCAATGGAAAAGAGACACCATTTTCTATGTGGAAGACACTGACTGAGCTATTGGAAAATAATACTGATCGTAGAAAATTGTCCCTGAAAGACAAAATTCAAAACATAAGGACACACATGAATGATGTTATTCCATACTATCTCTCCAAGTTTACAGAAGTTTGAGATGAGCTTGGAAGGGTTGGGGTGAATGTTTCAGAAGAGGACCTAGTGAGCCTAGCTCTTCTAGGCCTTTCAAAATCCTGGCACAACTACTGGGAATATATGAATGGAAGGGAAAAATACCAAATTTGAAAAGGTTGTGGTTCGATTTGGTTCAAGAATATTTCAAGAGAAATAATATAGATGGAACATCATCCAAATCTGAGGATGAAGAAAATTTTACATTGGTTGGAAAGGGGAAGAAGACCCAGAGAAAACTTGAATCCATCCAAAATAATGACAAGAAGAAATAATTGAGCAAGATAAAATGCTTCCATTGCCATGAATATGGGCATTATGCAACTAAATGTCTGCATAAGAATTCTACCAAGAAGCCTTCAGGAAGAGCAAGAGTTGAAGCATTAGATTCACAATTCAAATTAGACTTCACCCTAATAGCATGCACATCCAACATTGTTATGGGAGTGTGTGGTACCTTGATTTCAGTGCCCCGTTCCATATGATAGGGTGCAAGGAGTTTTTTAGTAGCTTGAATGATAAGAATCTATAGATACATATCAAAATGGGGGATGATGGGGGTACAACGCTACTAGTATTGGTATTGTCACCTTTGAGAGGGAGAAAACTTTTCCTATTCACCTCAAAGATGTTATGTTTGTACCTGGTTTGAAGAAGAACCCAATCTCTGTAGCGGTATTGGAGGATAGAGATATGATGTTATTTTTAGTAAAGGGAAGGCCTTTGTGAGACACATAGATAATGGGCAAGTGAAGTAGATCAGGGTTCGTGTGAAGAACCTATACAAACTTTAGGTGGGAGATTTCATTACATTGAGTAGTAAGGTAGAAAAAGTGTATAGTCAATATGTTGGAGAACTTTGACATGGGAGATTGGTTCATCTACACCATGGTGCCTTAAAAATCATGCAACAAATTACCACTGGTCTCCCTAAAGGCTCCCTTGACCAGCAGGAAGTATGCAAGGTTGCACATTGGGGAAATATGTCAAATCTATTTTCCCTAGCCAAGATAGTAGAGAATATTCAATCTTTGAGCGAGTCCACTCTAATGTTTGCAGACCCTTTTCTATAGCCTCCACAAAAAAACGTAAGTACTATATTATTTTTATTGATGATTTCTCTAGAAAATTTTGAATCTTCTTCATGCGGAAGAGGGATGGAGTCTTCTCAAAATTTGGTGAATTCAAGGCATTGGTGGAGAAGGAGACTATGAAGAAGGTTAGGGTTCTCAAGAGTGACAATGGAGGTGAATTTTATTTACATTTCTTCAAAGAATTATGTGCGAAAGAAGGTTTTGAAGAGAACATATAATACCCCATAACCCATAGTAGAATGGGGCAGCTGAGGGTAAGATCAAGAGAATAGTGGGAGTAGGAAGAGCCGTGTTGGATGATTAGGTGTTGCCATTACATCTATGGGAAGAGGCATGCAACATTGTATTCTAGTTGCAAAACCAGAGTTGTCATAGAATAATTGACATGATCACATCGGAGGAATATTTCTCTGGGAGAAAGCCTAATGTGTTTCATTTCACAAATTATTGGATATTTAGTTTATTCTCATGTCTCCAAGGATTCAAGGAAGAAAATTGATCCTACAACAAAGTTGGGAGTTTTTGTAGGATGTACCAAAACTCCACACAATTACCGGGTGTATTTACCTTCACTGAGGATGACAATAGTGAGGAGAGATGTCAAGTTCAATGGGGAGAAGGCTATGAGATTCTCTATCGAACAAGAGCTAAGTATCCCACCAGAGCATGAGCTTCTAGATCCAAAGGAGGAGCCTCGAGATGAGCTTCAGGAGGTTGTGGAGGAGCCACATGTAGTGGAGTGGAAAAAAGGCAGAGTGGAGGCACCCACTCAATCAGAAACTTCCATAGAGGGGAGAAATAGAACCAAAGAAGTTTATATAATGTTGCAAGATTCTAGAGAGATGTGGGAGCCCCTACATCACAACCCAGGAAGAGGAGGTCACCTGATAGCTACACTAGTTACATGGTTCTCATGATATATCTCATTGAGACAAATGCTTCTTCATTTGAGGAAGCATTTTCTCAACCTATTTTGGTTGATGCCATGGTAGAAGAATATTGATCGATCATGAAGAACAATGTATGGGACGTGGTGTTGAGACTAGAAGGGAAATCAATGGTTAGTTCCAGATGGATCTACAAAGTGAAGCATGAAATTGATGGGAGTATAGAGAAGTACAAGGCTAGATTTGTGGCCAAAGGATTCTCTCAAGGAGAGGGAGTGGACTATGAGGAAAATTTTGTACTAGTTACAAGATATTCCTCAATCACATCCATTCTAGCATTGGCTTCCCAAATGGGGTGGAAATTCCACCAGATGGATGTGAAGACCACCTTTCTCAATGGTGTTGTTGAGGAGGAAATTTACATAGAGAAACCAGAAGGATTCGAGACATATGATCAAGATTGACATGTGTGTAGATTCAAGAGAGCATTGTATGGTCTCAAAAATGCTCCCCAAGCATGGTACACTTAGATCGAAAGTTATCTTAGTGGATTTGGCTTCACCAAAACTAAAGAAAATTCCAACCCCTATCACATTGTGGTAGACGATAAGTTTCTTATTCTTGTTTTGTATGTTGATGATTTAATATTGACAAGTGATGAGCAACTAATTTTCTCTTGCAAATAAGATCTTGCAAGGGAATTTGAGATGAAATACATGGGGTTAATGCATTACTTCCTCGGGACGGAAGTATGGAAAGGTTATGGTGAATTGCTTGTGTCTTAGGGGAAGTATGCCTCTGAAATACTTCAAATATTTTACATAGATAATTATAAGCCCATGGACACACCTCTAGCTACAAACTGGAGGAAGGAGAACATCACCTTAGGTGAAGAGGTTGATGCTACCATTTGTAAGAAACTTGTGGGGTATTTGATGTATCTTGTGAACACAAGACCCGACATGTGCTATGTAGTAAACCAACTTAGTCAAACTATGGTGAGGCCTACCAAGCAGTATTGGAAGGAATTAAAACATGTGTTATGGTACCTCATAGGCACTACCGAGTATGGATTATGGTACATGAGGATAGAGGGAGTGAAGATCCAAGGCTTCATCGAGGCATACTGGGCAGGGAGTCCATCAGAAAGGAAAAGTACTTTACGTGCCATCTTCAGTGTTGGGTACACAACTATTTCCTAGTATAAGAAGAAGCAGAGGTATGTGCCACTCAGCTCAACAAAGGATGAATACATGGCTACAAGTCAAGCATCATGTGAGATCATATGGATGGGGAAAATAATTGTGGGTCTTTTTATTCAATAGATGGATCTGACAATGATATGTTTCCATTAATCATAGTTACATTAAGCTATCTGAGAATCCGGTATTTCATAATAGGTCCAAGAACATGGATATTTGGTATCATCATTTGCGGGACTATGTGCAAAGGAGAATTATGTTGCTACAATACATTCCAACTAAGGAGCAAGATGATGAAATCTTGATAAAGACATTGTTAAGAGGTAATTGAATTCTATAGGTGCAGGATAGGGGTGGTGAAAAATCCCCTTCTTGCTAAGAGGGGGTGTTAAAAAATATGTAGCAAGAAAGGCTCAATTTGACTTTAGCTTTAGTCAAATTGAGTAAATCAAATATACACCTCAACATGACAACTTGGAGGCGGTTAAATAGTCTGACATGGCTCTTGTTACTCAGTTAGCTCCGTAAATTTGAGTTAGAGGGCTTGGAGTTCATTTATGCATGAGTAATTGCTAAATTTTAGCAATCTAGTTTAGTTATTTTCAGTTGTATTCAATTAACTAACCTCTAACTTGTGATAGAGTCAATGGAAAGTTAGTTTTGCAGTGGGACAACAGTGTAACTCAGAGATCTATTAGTTAACTAGTAAATCAACCCAAAATAGCTAATGCATGCAAGGAATTCAAATTTGTGAGCTGAAGTGGAGATGATAAGGCAATGTAACGTGAGTTATATAATAGTTTGACTGTATGGTTTTTGCGTGAAGGAAATTGTTCAAACCTTGGAAATTGCGCAAGCAAATAGGAGGAAATTCCTACCTTTTAGGGGCTAATTTCATCAAGGATTGTGCAAGGAAATAGGATGTAGGAGGAGCAAATAATCGGCTAAGTGTTGGCCAACATTTCTCATTCAACAGAGAGAATAATTATTCTTTTGCAAGTTGTGCTCAGAGCTTGAGCATGCAATTGTAATAATTTCTCTATTCAACTCATTAATGCAAAGAGCTTGAGGGTTTTTTTTCCAATTGTTTTTCCCTAGAAATCACTTTGCATTTATGTTTTTTATTGTTACATGTTTATGCATGTTGTTCTAAACTATGATTTCCATTTCGCAAATCAATAGAATAGAGTTGTGTCTCTTGTTTTTAAATTTCTTGAATAATTACAATTTCTTTCTGATTTCTACATTTAATATAAATTCAAAAAATAAAAAAGCCCACCCAATCTGTAATTATATTAAGATGGAACTTTTGGTTCTACATGCTTCATGGTGTCAATAACAGAGCAACTGTTGAGTGTGTGAACTGGATTAAGTAGCATTTTGTATAATGACCAAAATCCTACATGGTATCCACTGGCACTAAAGGTCTTGCCGTATGCATGAGTAGATTCATATAGAGAAAAAGGACAAGCTTCTTTACCTTGTTATGAACCCGAGAAACACTGAAATGTTCGTATGGAATAATAGAATAATATATATTCAATCTGTAATTATATAGGTAATTATAGATACATTTATGTGAACTATAAAAGAATAATATATACTCAATTTGCAATTTGTACACACCTGAGACTTTGGCAGGGCAAGGTGGCAATAATAATAAGTCTGGAATTGTCAATCTAATTAATGGTTAGGATATATATACAAAAGGGAGATTTTTTATTTATATTTATTTAATTAGAAATTAAGAATTTAGATTTTAAGAAATTAAAAAAATATTTTTATTTTTCAAAATATTTAATTTAATATTTATTTTTTATAAAAAATTTAAAAATGTTTTGAAAATTTGACAAATTAATTAAAAATAAAATATTTTTCACTCACAACTAATTACAATATAACTACTTTCAACCAACATAAATAATAATATATAATATAAACTCAATAATAAAAATTATAATAATTAAAAATATATTCTTCATACAAATTATAATAATTAAAAATATATTCTTCATACCATTTTATAGTATATAATAACTCAAAAGATTATCGTACCATTATACCATTTTACCTGTGCACATGGTCTCTCATTTCTTCATTTTTTCAGAGAGAAAAAATCTTCTTAGTATTATATTGAGTCAATATAAAGAGTACATATAAGAGACAACAAGGGTCAAAACTAGCGTCCTTGCAAGCATATGAAACCCAAAACTTACAGATATAGGACCTTCCTAAGGAGATCAGAACAACATCATATCAAAATCAGAGCAAAAACAATCTTCACAAATGCAAGGATCAACAGATGACTAAATACTTATAACAAAAAGAGACTATCTGAGTAGCTAATATGGATAAGGAAGAACAAAAGGATCAGATCATAGTCCAGGGATGGAAAAATCCTGAATGAATCAAGAACGGTCATCATCAGAAATCATCAAAGACCAAGAACCATGCTCTAAAGACAGTCCTTCCTTCGACAGACGGTCAGCTTGAACATTTTGGGAGCGGAGGATGTGGTGATTGAGCACTTTTCCATATTATTCTAGAAATACATAATCCTATCCATCCACCCTGTTAAATGAGGACAACTGATGTGGTAGGCTCCCCTAACATGGTCAATCATGGATTTAGAGTCACCGAATATTGAAATATTTTGAATCTCAAAAAACACACAGAAGGCAAGCAGTCCTGCAAGAGCCCTTACCTTAGCCAAGTTGTTTGTACCACTCCCCCCGTTCCAAGATAAAAAACATTGTAGCTTCTTGTCCATGATTATGTGGACCCCACATCCAAAAATATTGTTCTGCTCAGCCCCATCAAAGAAAGCACAGAGCATACAATTGAGAGGGTCTGCCACCTCTTTTTTGTGATGCGATTTCATCTTGTGCTTTTTAACAGGCAACATATCGTGAGTGGACAAAATATGATGCATGGATGACATTAGAGGCTCTTTTGAGTCTTGGAAGATCTTGGCATTCCTCCATTTTCATAAGCTCCATAAGACTATGATAAACAGAGAATGCCAAGAATCCTTTTGCGCGCACCACCATTGAAAAGCAACCTGGACTGAAAC
Source organism: Pinus taeda (assembly GCA_000404065.3). Lineage (NCBI taxonomy): Eukaryota > Viridiplantae > Streptophyta > Pinopsida > Pinales > Pinaceae > Pinus > Pinus taeda. The sequence continues at coordinate 84,809 of APFE030471968.1, read as the reverse complement.
AAAAACACCATGAGGAAAACCATAAAGCAGAGACAACTCATACTAGATCTGTAGGGAGGAGCCGCATTGGAAGAACATATGAATGTTGGATTCTGCCGCAGCTTCACACATAGAACATTTACTCGGAACATGCCAGCACCTCTTCCTCAAATTGTCCCATGACAAATTGCAGTTGTTGAAGACCAGCCACGAGAACAAGATCATTTTAAGAGGGCATCCAAATTTCCAGAAGCTTTAGGGGAATATAGAGTAGGAGATTGAAGCCTTGGAAGAAATCATGTCAGCATATATGTCTTTAACACTAGCAGGCGACTTTGCATTTGGAACAATCCATATAAGTTGGTCCATTGTTCTAGAGCGATGGATTACCATGCTGCAAAGAGAATCTTTAACTGATTTCCATTCTGGAAGAAGCGAGACAAGCAAGTGGAGATCATGTGCATCTTTCCACAAGGGGATAGGGCCGCTCCAGGAAGAAATAAGTTTATCCCACATGAAAATACCATTCCTAAGAAGAAAAAGAATAAGATTTTCAGGGAAGAAAGCACGATCGCGCCCGCCTACGATGGAGTCTATGCCGATGTAGATTCAGTTGCCAGAGAAAAGGTTCCAACTTAGGTGCTCTAAGAAGTATTGCTGGACTTTCCTAAGACTGAGCCATTGTTCTTTATTATTATGGATTGGAAATCAATATTGAATGTTACGAATTAATTAATATTATTGATAACAAATTAATTATATAATATTTTGAATGAATAAATGAATTAATGAATATATGTCGTTACTTTCCATTTGAATTTTCAGATTAAAATATATACACATTTTTTCAAATTTAAATCTAATAAAATCATATATATTTATAAAGTAAAAATAAAATACTTATATATTCATGTTTTTAATAGTCATATTTTAGTTGTATTTCTATTTTTTAAATAAAATTTTATTTATTTTTTTTTTATTAACTAATTTTATTATTATTATATTTATATTTTTCTGAGTATTTTCACTTATTTATAAATATAAAAAATATATATTTATTTTTGAAGAATATTAATTTTGTATCTTTTTATTGGAAAAATTATCTACATAAAAAATTAATTAAAATTAAAATTGGGAAATTATTTATCATTTAAAAGAAGAATTAATAGTTAAGTTAACAAAATAAAATCCATTGTCTATGGGGTCTTAGATCCACTGTTAAGACACTCCATGATGAAGTCATTGGTGATCTCTGTTAAGACACTCCATGATGAAGTCATTGGATCAATTTCCTACCCAACCATGGTAATATATTAGACATGATGAAGATGTAGTCCTACGAAACTTACAAAAGAAAAAAAAACCAATATAAAATCCATTACATTGTCAAAAAAATTTATAAGAATTTTACTTCTTAACCGTTAGACTTACCAAATAAATTTGTAAAAAATGTTCATTATAAACCCCCAATAATGTCAATAATGTCTAAACCGTAGGTTCAACTCCAAGATTTACAAACCCTTAAGGTTGCAAACTCTAAATGTGTATGCTTTAACCAACCCCCTTAAGGTTGTAGACTCTAAATGTGTGTGCTTTAACCAACCCCCATTAAATGGGTCTTAAAATATTTTTAGCATTTCTTAGTGATTTGCAAACCCTTGATTGATTGTATGTTTTAACCAAACTATTAGTTAAGGCAACACTTTATGCTCCATCTAGGATTTTTGTTACTCTATAGGTTTGTGAAAAGGTACTCATCATAATTTGATCCTCAAATAACATGCAAAACCAAAATTTGTATGCATAATAGCTAAGTGTTCATAGATTACACAAATTTTGATCAACCACCAATTTATAAAAAAATAAAAAAATAAAAAACATATTTTGAGTGGATAAATACAATAAAAAAAAAATAGCACTAATAAATGCGTAATAGTCATTTGACATTCTCCTATCATTAAAAAAAACACCTGGCAAATTTTATTCCTTCAACATATATGTAAACTTTTCCTATTAACACATTCAATTTGAGCCCATAAAATAAAATTATAATATTTATATTATCCTCTAACTCCCTACTTTATGATAATTTATTTTTCATAAATTAAAATATAGTCACACAAAACACCAAAGACCATAATATTTAAATGAGGACATTCGATGACTAGGAGGAAGTGTAGTGTAAAATAATGAATGAGCATTTACATTTGAATAATATATAGGTACGAGAGGTCAACCCTAGAACTATGATCATATTTCTAAAACAAAAGGCGTAAAAACCCAAACACTTATTGGAATATTCCACTTGTAGTTTGGCCGAATCAATATTGATCATCAAATCAAGAACTTAATCGGTATAGTTTACTCAAGGCTATTTTCACTTACATCTTGGCCTAATTAACATTGATCATTAAATCAAGAACTTAATTAATGTAGTTTACTCAAGACTATTTTAATTGCTTGATAAAACTAAGTATTAAATACAAAAGAGGGGAGTACACACCTAAAACTATCTATCACTATAACACTCGGTAACCTTTTGGATCTAGTTATAAGAGTTAAATGGTCAAGAAATACATAATGAGAATGAAATGCCCACCTAGCACTTGTGTGGCTCCTATTTGATCAATCAAAAGGGTAGATTATGAATCTTATATTAATTCACAAGTACACTTTGTTTCTTATAATACTTGGTTCTCCAAGGCCTATCAATTGTCATAATTTTATACAAAAGAATAATTATTTTGGTAAAGTGACTCGTGTTGCTTCAATCGTGAAGATACTTGCTAGAGAACATAATTTCTAGATATCCAACAACCCAAACCATCATTTTCATTTCATTCTCAATTCAAATTCATAACATTCAATGCCTTGTGGGTACAATGCTTTATTTGGTCAAAATTTTGTTTCTTGAAACATTTCCTGTTATTGATTATCAACTATCGTCCATGATACTAGAATTAGATTAACATTCACTTCTTAAGGTTCAATTGTGAAAATTATGTTATATTTCAATTTCATTTACTTGATTATGGATTTCCCTCTTAATTCTATTAGTTATGCTCAAACTTCTTTTATATGCTTCTTAAGGTCCTTTACATCAAGTTTTTGATTAGGAGAGTGTTGGGAATTTATTATTATTTTGTCCATGTCATCCTGGACTTGAGAAAATTTGTGTTGATCCTTCTTTGCAAAGATAGGTATATCAACACCATGTTTTATATACTCATTTCCCCATCGTTAATCTAATTGATATCTCTCCTATGGTGTTCATTAGAAATGTCATACTATTTCATTTTATGTGACAATAAATGTATCTCCATTTTCCATTGATCTTCTCCTCTAAATTATTTCAACAACATTAAACCCATTTAATATTGCACTTCGGAACCTTCTTGTACATATCTTTATTTTTTTTCTTTCTACGTTGTACAATTCCTAGTCTAGTGTTCTCATCTCATCATTCCTTGTCATAATTCTTCATCTATCAACCTTTAAGGCATAAATTTCATGGATATTGGGATTAAAATCATGCAATTTTCTATGTAGCTTGATCAATTGATAAGTTTTGTTCTTGAACCTTCATAAAATACCTAAGATATGCTTGTTAATTCCCTAGTAGGCATCCTTTAATTCCAGTACCACTTTTTTTTACCCGATATATTGTTAAGGTATGATCATTTCAAGTCTCACAACAGGGAAAATTTTAAGGATGGAAAATTATCTTGAAGCTTACAAACATTGGCGAGTCTCACTAGTCCCTAATATGCAAACTATAAAATGTTTATTGATGTATTTGTTAAATTATTCAAATTTATAATGATTTTATATATACTATCTATATAATGTTGGCGATTTTTAAGGTAAAATAATTTTATATTATAAAAAATTTCCAAATCATTTTTATGAAAAATGGAAATTGGTGAATATTTTTTTTGGAAAAAACATAGAAAACTAGCCTACCTGCAAATATGAGCCCCTAAAATTTTCCATGTCTCATAGTATCTCTTTACATTTTCTTTAATCACATTTTCCATGATTATAACCCATGTAAATTGCCCCTCTTAATCCAATTCATAATTTTCTTCTCTTCATATAACTACTTCCCATATTTCTTCTTTTGAAAATTCATCTCTAGTTAGAGTCAATGTCTTGTTGAATATTTGTTCAAATCCCTTATTTTCTTCTCACATTTTTGCTTGATTTTATCTTGCAATTCATAATAATTCTTATGAAGTATTTGTTGTGGTACATTATAACGTTTCATTACTTCTTCCATATAGGGTTTCATTTCTTTCATACTAACCTCATAACATGCCTCCCCCACAACAACCTAGACTTACCCTTCCCACAACAACCTAGACTTACCCTTGAATTTAGGGATTTCCATTTGGTCTCTACACCGATTCCCTTATTTTTTTCATGATGGGTTTCATATTCTAGATTTACTATTACAATCTCAAGGATTCATTTTTCTTAATGAGAAACCATATTCAATTATAATATCCTAGTTGAAATATCAAGGCTAGTTTATGAATAAAGGTAATATTTAATATTGTCAATCTTGATTCCATTTAAGGACTACTTTTTTAATTATTTTGTGTGTAAAACTATGTATTTTTCTAACAATGTTGAAATTTTACTTGCTTCTATTTGTCAAGTCCTAATTAAGTCAAAGTTTGAGAAATTCCCATTATTAGTACGGTCTTGATTTTCATGCCTTTGGTTTTTCCTTCGAGTCATCATAAATCTATATTATATCTAGATCTATCGACACCGAGAGGGATCAAATCTCTCGTGGTAAAAAACTTTTTTAGAGTGAAAAACTTGAGGAAAGATTTTTCACCTCTAGGGATTTGATCCCTTTTGGCACGTCACAATTCAAAACATAAGATGGATATCAACAAGTTTCAATCATAGGTGACTACATCAAATTTGAGATGATAATCATCATTATATGTGTTTTATATGAATTTTTTATCATTTGAAATTTACTAAATATAATCTATAATATAAAGAGTATTATCAAGAAGGCCACTTCAAAAATTACATGGGGATTAACGTGGATAATATTGAAGTATACATAGATTAAGTACTGACCAATATCAATTTTCCTTCAACTTTGTTTCAGCCAGGATCGCTATCTTTCCCATATTTTCATATAGATAATATGAGAAATGAACCTGATTTTGAAGAATTAGTTGTAGATATTGTAATGAATGTCACACTGAGTCTCTCTTAATTTTAAATAATAATAGTTTCTTTTTCCAGCCTCATATGTTTGTCATAATTCTATTAGATTCTAGTGAATGATTTTGGTTTTTATGCATTATATATTTTTCAATTGAAGAAATCGTGCCTAGAGCAACTCTCAGGCGTACATAGTCTCGACCGAGATTGGAGCACGAGACTTATGGGGTCTAAACCACCACACTTAGTCGTTGGACCATAGTCTCAGGACTTTTTATGCATTGCATATATCGATTCATGTTATATGATTAATATTATATTAGTTTTGATGCGCAAATAATGATGAATCACATCCAACAAAACAAAGTTGTGGACTTCAACCTACAATTGATAATCTCTTTTGCAACATCATAGTATACAATTTAAGATTGGTTTCCACTGCTTTGTTGTTAATTTCATTTCAGTTGATAATTTTCACTATGTCATTGCTAAAATCAATGCACTAAGTCAATTTTATTTGTATTATTTCTTAGTTAATACAATTAATCATATTTCATTATATTATCAATGATATTATCGATGAAAGCACTGCACCCTATTGTTTTTTTATATCATTACTAAAATTAATTCAAGTTGATTGTACTATATCATTTTTCACTATATCATCACTGAAATTAATGCACCCTTTTGTTTTGGGTTATGTCATTGTTGAAATTAATAAAACTAGTTGATTTCTCTAGCTCAACTTTCACTACATCATCATTCCAATGAATGCACTTTGTTGTTGTACATGTGTTACATATGTTAATCAATGAAACTACTCAATGCCTATGCCTTATATTATTGTTATATCGTTATATAAATAGGTGTAACTTATACCTTATTTCTCTAAGAAATGATAGATTCTTTCTTTATTTCAAAAATATTACCCACTCCACTAAATAATATAATTCCTATTGAAGTTTCCGATATTTTGATGGTGCAATGATTACAATTTGCAAAGTTTTCATTATGATTTCTATATGTGTCTATATTTACAAATTAAAATTCCGAATGATCTATAATTTGAAGAATTGCAATTCCTAATACCTCATTAAGTGGATATCTTAGCTTACAATGTGGCTCTAAAACGTGCATATTTATGATTCCCAATGCAATGTTAAGTGGCTAGATCACAATTTTTGTGTGTGCATACTTAAGTATTTATCTTTAATTTGTATTGCATTTCTTATATGTTTTTGTTTTTATTTAATTTTGTTTTCCCTTTTTTCTGGTTACTTAAATCATATTTTATATTCATCTTCATGACTTTGGTTTTTTTATCAAACGAGGGGTTTGATTTCATCTACAATTTTTGCTCCTATGCATTGGCTTCAAAATCAACATAATTATGTTTTCTTTATTGATCATGATTTTAAGCTTCTTCTTGCATTGTTTCCTCTACTTTTCTTTGTGTTCATTATTCAATTGTTTAAAACAATATTCTTTTATTTTAAGTTTCCTTCTTCAACCTCCTTTTTCAGTCATTCAATGTCATGTCATATCAAAAATTCCTTTGTTTGGGTACAAAAGTGGAGTTCTTACCCTTGTACCAATGCTAAATTATTTTTTTGACCTATAGACGCTTCTTCATTTTCATCTTCTTCATCCTCTTGTTATTAATTTGTGCCCTATTAGGAATTTTATTTTCCTTGTCAACACAATTATGTCTTATCCAACTTCCTATTGGCGCCAACCGATAATAGTTGGAATAGCTTTAGATTTATACTTGTCTCATATATGTATGGTATTTGAACCATCCTCACTAGGTTTAGTACCAATTTTATTCATTCGTAATGATTCCCTAAGCTTCTGCTTCTAGCTTCAATTAGTGGTCCCTCTAACCTTATGATGTTTCTTCTAATATTTTGAGTTGTTTCTCAAGCATTGGTGTATCCATAATATTTGTTTTGGTATCTACTTTTTACATTGTGTATTGGGTTGATTATTCATTGGATTCCCTATTTTTTTCCTTACATTCCTAATGACAATTACCCTAGCCTTAATTTTAGTGATTCCTTTATGCACTTGATGGATCTTCTCTTTAGGTAAAAATTTGTGTTTAGTGTTTATATAAAATGAAAATGTTAGATTGTAATTGGATTTACTTATACCACATTAATTATAGTTTTAAAATATTTTGACAAATGGCAAAAGAAATTAGAAATTCAATGTCTAGGCCTCATAGTTTATACTACATCTTGTGCTTCAATATATACTAGAGTATGTCTACAATATTTTCCTAGAAGTATAATACATACAACAAACATTATTTACATTTTATAACAAAAAATAATGCCTCTTAAGCACTAAATATATATTCCATAGAAATAGAAGAACTTAAATTTTATGTTGATCCTATTTCTAGGCTAATGACCTAGAGATATGGATAAATAAATATTATAATACAATAAAAACTACATATAACTCTTATACATTAGTCTTCATATTCTTAATTATAATTTTTCCTTCAATTTCCACTCTAAGAGCTATAGATATTCATGTTTTACTTGAAGGTATGTCATAGAAAACTAGTTTTCCATTGTGTAAGAACAAGAAAACTTAGTGTCCATAGCCATATACATAGCCTAAGTCCTTCGCACAAATTTCTCTTATGATATTCTCTCCCTAGAATGAGAGGCCTATCAGCCAATTCTTTTGAGCTAAAATTTTGTTACATCTAAGTCATCAATCCGAGTTCATAAACGTACAAATGTAATACACAATATAGGCAAGATATAATTTTTAACTTATCTATGAAAAATAGTTTGCAAGTTACATATGGAAGCAAAGTTCTAGCTTATGAAAAGTAAATGTAGCTCAAAGAAATCAACACAATCATGGTTCTAAACATGTTTAAATCCTTGACATGTAAAGTTTTTGTTATGAAACAATCACATAATCATTTAACCATTCAACTTATAATTCAACAAGCAAGTTCTACAATTAAAAATCAATAAGTTTTTAATTAAACAGATGGTTTGTATGAATAATCTACATTGTGTTGTCACACCACACTGGACTGTAAATAATAGGAATCAAAAGCATTCATTCAAATCAATTGAAATTAACGAGAATTATAAGCATTAAACTAAGCATATAAGTAAACTCACTATAACTAAACAAAAATAAGAGGAGAAGGGAAACGCTTCCCTTTTACAAAGCTCCCTCCTAGCTTGATTATGCCCTTCTAAGGAATTAATATGATCTTTTAAATTGTTATGAGCTTAGGTTGTAAAAGAATTCATGAAATGTGATCTCGCAGTGAATTAAACTACAAGAAAAAAACTTTATACTTAAAAAGTAATGTTTTTCGATAGTCATCTTATGAGCATGTTCACATGACTACCATTTATCTATTACAAAATGGGATCTTGGAGATCCAAAAACCCACAGATATGCAACCTGATCATAACTATAATGCTAGGAAAATATGGTTTAAATAATAGAGAATATCTCTTAGATCCTTCACATTTTGAGGAAACCATTTGTGTAGAACCTAAATGGTATCATTTAAAAAAAAAGAATCATGTCCCAGATTTCCAAAAGTTGTCTTCATTTATTAAAAAATCATGCCACAAAATCATTACTTGGAAACTAACAAAAATCTTTTACTAAGAGATTGATCTAGCACTGGAGGCTCACACATGTGACTTGGGTGAGTTCTTAGCAAAATACATCCATTGAGGGGTCATAGTGACAAAACCCATGTGACTGAATTTATTCTAGAACTATGTTGATATCTTGATCATGGAAGTGGTTACCAGAACTAAAATTTAACAACTAGAACATATTTGAAAATCTGTCATTAGTAAAATCAAAATATAATCCTAATTAATTCATAAAAAATAGAGGAGATACATAACAATTAACCACCAAATCATAAGGATATGTATAATGGTTTTTTTATGGGAAATTTTAGTAAATGGAATGATCAATGGATAAAATAATGACACATGTGGTTAAATAGATAACTGTAAATAATGGTAAAATAGTGAAAATTCAATGACTTGACAAGGCCCTCCAAATATGGATCAATTCTTCATCAACCCGTTGTAGCAGCTACCGCCGCCCTCCAAAATCTTGCCTTAGCCTGTCTTGGAGTCTCCCTACCAACCTTACACATCACTTTGTCTTGCTTCATCAAGTACTCAAGCTTCAGCAATTTTCATGCACAAAGGTAATTTGTTGAGCACAGCCGATCCATTCCCCCCACAGGTTGTTCACCTGGACTTGGTCCAGCTGCAAGCTGAGTAGCCTCCCTTTGAAAATTGCGCATTTCTGGAGGGAAACCAACCTTCCCTCCAGGGATTGCACAATACTCTCTGGCAGCCTACTGGGCTACAAGATTGCGCAATCCTACCATCCAACCCTCCCAATAGGTTTTGTGCCAATTTTCCCAACAACAGGATGTTCAGTCCAGGATTTGTGAAAATCTAGGCAGCAGTCAGTTGCTCTGCCCAGAAATTGCATAAAATTCCTGGGCAATCATCCCAACTCCTAGCCAGGAATGCACATTTTTCCCAAGCAGTTGAGCACTTGCATTCATGGACAATCCAGTTGACCAGTTCCACCCAGGACCGAGGAAACTTGACTCGCATGCATGCATGACTTGATCTTCCCAAAATAGAAAGAGACAACATGCAAAAGGCATCCCATGAATCAAGGAGTTATTTTTAGCAGCCAGGGGTTACATGCAAAGTTGTTTTAGAAGTTTCCCTCCAAGTGTCATTTTTTCCTAGATTTGTGGCATGTGCGTCATGAGACCAAACTTATTTATTCGATGCATTGGAGCTCATTCATTCACATCGATCTTGGAGCTTTGAAATCCCATAGCACATCCATGACTCTTCGACACATTCGGCTTAACTATTCATGGGTAAGTGGCCTCAACTTGTCTTTTTCATCATTTCTGTCACTTTTTGTGTATTCGCTTGTGTGAATTTTGTTTTATTTCTTTGAATGTCCGTTTTCATTTACATGTATTTGAGCTTGTCCTAGCTCTATTTCATTTTTCATTGCTATCTCACTGTTGTCGCATGCATGAAACTGTTTTGCATGAACATTCGCCCAACCCGCGAACTGCCTCACCCACATGCATGTTGACCTATCTACTGAATATTTCATTCATGTTTCTCATGCATTGTCAATCACTTCTGCTATCACTTAGTGTCGCCATGCATTTCATTGTCTTACTTTATTTCAATTGCCCGTCCTTCACCAAGGCTGCATTGCGCAATTTGGGGAAGGAAGGCTCACCTTCCTCTCTAGATTTGAACATTGTTGACCAGCACTAGCCTCTAGGACTATTTTGTGCATTTTTGGAGGATAGTGGCTGCTTGGCCCAAGAAATTGCACAAATCTGACCTTGGGCCAACAGTTCTTCCCAACTGGAATTGCCATTGCGCAATCCCAACAGCCACCTACCTGACTGGATTGCACATTTCGTAGATCTAGAAGCTAGTCCTGCCTCCCAAACAACCCAGACTACCTTTTGCATAGTTCTGGCAGCCAGTCACCTAGCCTCCCAGTGAAATTTGCACAATCTTGCTCATCACTTCCCTAGGTATGTGTTGTGTCCTTCCCCTGATTTGCTTTGTTTTCATTGACATATTCCTAGCCATGCATGTTTCTTGTTTCTAGATCTTTCAGGTGTTCATTTGTCTCAATGGATTCCAAGAGAACATGATCTCAGGACACTGATGATATTGTAGTTGGAGCAACAGTTGAGCATGTGTCTTCTAGTATGTCGATCTACGAAGATATGAAGTTGTATCCAGACAGACCTTTCGTTTGAACCCTGCTATAACAATCGTCGCACTCGTCTTAGACTGATCCATGAGTGTTGTACGTGTTATCTTACCTTGTATGATGTGACTTCCGCATTCGAGTGGATTGCTTCATCGAAAGTTATGCATGTCCTTTGTGTTGTGTGTTCCTAGCCGAGTTGAAATTGATCCCTTTCAACCTGGAACTCACCTTCACTTCCTTCCCCCTTCGAAGTATTGGAACCTCTCATACACCTTCCTTGACTCACTGCACCAATCACACCCTTGTTACTGACAGAGTTATCCTACTTGCCTCTGTGCGACATCGCGGTCAAGGCATTACCTTATGACCCACTGCTGGCACTCCTACACCAAACGGTCTGAGGTATAATTGGAACTTCTTACCGGGGAGATCCCCTTGACATGTTGGTGGGTCCAACACCATCAACACAACCTTGCAATTGAAAAAAAGATTCATGATAGAGGAAAAATAGGTGAAGCATTATAAGGTTCCCCCATAGATATTACAAGAACTTAAGATGAGGGAATTAGATCAAATTCATCAAAGAGTTGTCAGAGTCGAGGGAGAGATTGGAACTATAATGCGCAATTTGTTTCATCAATTTTATAATGGAGTAGTGGTTTTATCTACCACTCTTCATCATGGAACCATCGATGACATGATGAAATTTGGGGTGGAAGTGCTATATTTAGGTATGAAAATATGGTGAATGGTGCAAATGGCATAAAAAGGCAAATCCTAGCTACATATCATGGACTTAGTTTGATAAAGTTGTCCATGCACATTTTGAGATAGATACTCATTGTTTCGGGTAGCTTTCCAATTTACACAAAAAAAGCTTAATCACCAACTTTAGGGCATCCTTTGAGAAATTAGCCACCTGCACGGAGAAATGAATAGATTATTTATATAAATAATGTTTCATTAGTGGCATCAAGTACGAGGCTCAAACACAAGTTAGAATGCAACATCATGTTATATGGTTAAAAAAAATTGATAGGGCCCTAGAAGTAGATATCTCGATTAATTCATAAATAAAAAAACACCCTTAAAAAAATTGTTTATTATGGAATAACAAAAAAAAAAAAATCGGGTTACAATTTTGAGATTTTTTAGCGATGGAGTTAAAGAGAAAATATTTTGACTTTGAAAAACTATAAAATTCCAACAATTCTCAGACATGATGTTAAAGATAAAATATCATGTTTGATAATTCCAACTATTTCCATTCATGTTGTTAAAGATAAAATATCTCGACTCTAAAAAACCTTGAAATTGTAATTGTTTTCGACCATAGCATTAAAGATAAATGTCACGACTTAAAAAAACATTAAAATCTTGACAAATTTTTGACCATGCAATTAAAACCAAAGATTATGACTACAAAAAAAATCTCAAGTTTTCAAAATATTTCAAGCATGACATTATGGAAAAGTTTTATGACTAAAAAAACTTTAAAAATGAACACCTGAACGAAAGAGTTATTATACCAAGAGTAATTTTTTTAAAATGTAAATGTATAACGATTTTAAAATCTTAGAATAAGACAACTTGAGACATTGCAAAAAATAAAATAAAAATCAACTATCAAATTGACAGGTAGTGTAGGTGAGCTCAACCCCTTGTAATGAAAACTTAAAGACCAACCATGAAATTAACACATTGTGGGGTAGACTCGATTCATTATAATGAAAAATTCAAAATCAACTATCAAATTGCACATAATGGGATCAGGTTGCTAGACAAGCATCGACACAGACCCTCTCTCTCTCTCTCTCTCTCTC